>JAHZMY010001987.1:0-13371 GCA_027743915.1 Seira sanloemensis | reverse complement strand
AAACTGTATATGGAAACGTGGAATGATCGTGAACAGAATCCGTGGAAACATTTTTTCATGTTCACTTTACGAATCCACGAATTTGCTGCAATTGCCAATCTCGCAGTGAATTTTCTCACCGTGGAAAATGGGAAGTGTATCTAGGGTTTTACGCGGTACACTTTTGTTCACTGTACTCACCTCGCGTAGTTTTTCATTTCACATGCTATTCGCCTTTTAAACTAACCTCGGTTACGCTCAGCTCCCACCCCAGCAACTAGTGGAGAACCTAATTAGGAATTTACCCTGATAAATGATTGCATACCCATTTTGAACATATAAAAATCTCTTGTTCGTCTTATTATCATTCGTACGTAATCTTGTAACCCGAACCTAGCAAAGATTTATCGTCATTCTTTAGACTCTTGTATTTTCATAATTTCACGGCAAAGTTCCCCCATATATATAAAATTTATATATATGTTCCCCTTTCTGATTTTCATTGCATCACAATAAATGAGTCATTGAGAGTTGAAAACTGTACATTTCCTCTTGTTTATATTTCTGAATTGTGGGCTTTTCATAGAGAGAAAACATAATTTTTTGGCACTGGTACCGTATTGGTTTATTGTGCGTACACAAAAGATGACCAAATAACCGTTGTGCTGTTTACACAACATAATTTCATTTGATCATCTATGAGAACTCATCACCAATTCTAAATAAAACAAACTTCAATCTATCTGTGTGTACTATACATACCTCCCCAACGTATTTTCATGGAAGTCATAAAGCTGAAAAATAATCTCTCATTTACAAAAATCAGACCTAAAAGGAATTTCCACCTGAAAAGATGCACTAAACTCTGGCCGACTCTGACTCAGGACTTGCCTTTTTTCTGAAGCGAGACATAGTCAACAAAATCAACTTTTCATTACTCACCTGCCTGAAAAAACTTCTTTGGGGTGTTCTTGTAGCAGCTTCTTTTACGTAACTTCTTACGACCGGGTTTTTGTTTTTTGAAGGGTAAGGTAAAAGAACACAATTTGTGCATTGTAACAAGAGACCCTTTTTTTCAAACGCGAGAAAACATCATCTCAAAAATAAACCTATTCTTGAAATAATCATCTGTGTAAAAAGTAGCTCATGTGTATATGAACTTATACAATATGCATCTTTCTTCAGACTCGGAAAGATTCTCAAGACCGTTCTCATCATCATGAAGCCCCATCATTTTTATAACTTTTTACATGCTAGCCCGACGAACCACCACATCAGGCCAGGCGTCAAGCAGGTACTGCATGGTGATGCCAATGCCTCCATAAACACAAGACACTGCGCAATATCTATTCCCACATCCAAGACCTCATACATACATGTTGCTCTCGTACAGGTAGCCAGAAGAGTTGTGTATGTAGTAAACACATCTCTCCGTCTCTGTGACCGGCAAAAAGCTCGAGTGAAGTGGAGGAGAGGTACCACCTTGTGTTTTTAATGGCATTATACTCACAGCTCATTATACACATTTTTTTTAAAACCACTATATACAATGCACTCTAAAGCAAAGCGACAGAAAAGATCAGAGAGAAGAAGTTTAGTGCCAGAAGGAGAGAAGAAACAAGCATGATTTTTTTATTATCTTCCAATCTTCCTCCAAGCTGAGAAGATGAAGGAAGAGGAGACGAAGAAACGTCCACGTTGAACTTCAAAAAAACAACAAAAGCATCTTCTCTCTTTCTCTCTCTGGGCTGTCGTATTTCTTCATATTCACACAGGTATGTAGATACTCACACAGGTTCCATTGCTCTCCCCGACGAGATGAAAATACGTATACTTTTTTTTATTTTCTTTCAGCTCATTTTCAAAGCCGGAATAGAATACAATATTTTTTTCTCATTCTTGATTTTTCCCTTGTCATGAGGGAAGAAGATCATCATTAACTGCCCCTGAAAAAATAGGAGAATGGACTATAGATCCCATCCAGCTTCCCTTGATCGAGGGAATTCGTATTACTACTCACACTTTATACAAGTTAACACTAATTCCATTTTTTCCCATTCCTAAGAAAACATACACACACGACTTTTCATCCTTTTGGGGAGATGTGTGGAATGATTGCATAAGGGAAAAAGCGCTCCACTAATGAGCCTTTTCTCTTGGGATTGTGACTCTTTTTTTTGGTGAATATAATAATGTTTTTGATTTTTGTGTCGAACTATCAAACTGGCTGAGAGAAAAAGTGCAATTTGCGAAGGTGGTTTCTTCTATGTGCTGGTTAAACTCCTTGGCTCTAGAAACCTGTCAGTTTTTTAAAAAGGTATTTCGTGGTTGCAAGCTGCAAGCAGTAATTGTTATCCTCGAGAGAGAGAAGATGTGTGTACTCATGATTTGTATCGTGTTTTGCGAGTGTTTCTCATCGGGTTATAGAGAGCTGGAGTTGGTTGCAAGTTGATTGTTTTCATTTTTCATCATTTTTTTCTGCTGTTTATATAAGTCTCAAAGGAGGAAACGTCAAGAAAAGAGTAGGTGAATGTGAATATGAAACTATGTAATAATCATAAATAATAATTGACTTCGCTTTCTTAGCTCAAAAGCTTCGTCATAACCTGAAAGTCGTGTCCAGTCGTAGTGGTGGAGATGAAGCTGGAATTCCGTCTTTGCCTCTTATTAATCATATAATGAAAAAGTTTCCTTCTTCTTCTTTGCCCCCGTTGAGTTGACGGATGGATGGATTCGGCAAAGGAAATACATGTGCATTTTAATGCATCACTCTCTCTCACACACAGTTTCCTGGCTTCTATACGGATTCATTAAAGCAGATTACAGTTTTTTGTTCTTGCTGTTTGAAATGCTAATGCTCAAAAGTGCATCGACAGACTATGGTCTTCAAAAGTTCAAATCTATCGCCATAAGAAAAAAATTAATACATTCTCCATTACTATGTTCCTTGGCCCTGGACGAAGGATATATTAATATGAGAATGAACAAAAGAAGGAACTGATTTTTTGAGACGGGAAGAAGGAGGGGAGAAAATGTGAACGATTCTTGCTTGTTTTTCGATTCAATCAGGAAATCCGAAAGGAAATTATTATTTCGTGGATGTTTAGACCCAATAATTAAGTGAAGCTAATGCATCACTCTCTCTCACACACAGTTTCCTGGCTTCTATACGGATTCATTAAAGCAGATTACAGTTTTTTGTTCTTGCCGTTTGAAATGCTAATGCTCAAAAGTGCATCTACAGACTATGGTCTTCAAATCTATCGTCATAAGAAAAAAATTAATACATTCTCCATTACTATGTTCCCTGGACGAAGGATATATTAATATGAGAATGAACAAAAGGAGGAACTGATTTTTTCAGACGGGAAGAAGGAGGGGAGAAAATGTGAACGATTCTTGCTTGTTTTTCGATTCAATCAGGAAATCCGAAAGGAAATTATTATTTCGTGGATGTTTAGACCCAATAATTAAGTGAAGCCTTATTTAGTTACATCCAGTTTCGGTGGATAAGATTTATGTAGAAAAAACTTGAGCTACAACTTGATTCGTATCGTATGAACAAACAGGATTAAAACTCGGTGTGTGTTGTGTGTGTACAAGTGTGTTTTGCATTCACTTTGAAGCCAAGGAAATTAGCATAAGAAGTAGAATGTGACATGATGGGCGGATTTTGAAGGATTCGATAACATTTTTATTCTACAAAGACGCATGTATAGTGGCGGATGATAAAAAACTTACTTTTTCCTGCTATCAGCCTTCCCAGGACTGTAATACAACAGTAGCTCCGTACCTTTTCATCGACTTATCATTTCTGCATTGTTGCTCCTTGCCGACTTGTCAAACTCTCATGATGCTCAGTCTGGAGCAAAGTCGTTGTTCATTCATTCGAAAAAATGACGTGAAGAGGACAAAGACATGATCCAACACAGGCTTTTGCAACTTTTTTTTAATCAAAATCTTTAAATGGAAAAAGTTAATAGTAAGGAGTTCTATCCAAAAACGTGCCAAATTTGTTATTNTCTGGAGCAAAGTCGTTGTTCATTCATTCGAAAAAATGACGTGAAGAGGACAAAGACATGATCCAACACAGGCTTTTGCAACTTTTTTTTAATCAAAATCTTTAAATGGAAAAAGTTAATAGTAAGGAGTTCTATCCAAAAACGTGCCAAATTTGTTATTGACGAATTTCCTTCAAAAGAAATCGATTTTTTTCTACATTCCGATTTAAAGAAATTCATGGTTTGAAAGAAAACGCATTTGGTTTTTGAAAGAGTAAGAATTATCTAATGCAAGTCAAATTGTATTTGAAAGCGAGGCGGACCTGAATATCAGTGAAAAGTAAATGTCAATTGCACGATGTGCTCTACAAACGTGATCAACTCATCTTGGGATAAATACACACATTTAAATTAAAAGTGAGAAGAAAACACAGCCGAGATGCAAGAGGGAACGAATTCATTAAGGTAACTTTTATTATTCTTTCTTTTACTTTAAAGAGTTTTACTCACGCCCAAGAAAATTGCAACTTTGAAAACTACTGATACCCAAATATGGATTTAAAAATTATTCTCTGTTGTTTACAAATGATTCATAACTTCCTACCGGAGACCATTCCGCTTTTGAAATTGTGCACAAAATAATCATAACAAATGCGCATTTAAAATAGGTGAAAGTACTCTTGCAAAGAATGCAAAATATTTTTTGGAGTTTAATAAACATAAATTTCCTTCTTTTGTGTCAAAAAGGGAAGCAAAAAAGGAAGAATATAAAACCACAACATTTCAAAAAGTACAAATAGAGAGATGAAAAAACCTCAAGAAACCTATTTCTCAAATTTGGATAATGCAAAATGCATGTTAAACTGTAAGTTCTTGTTTATCGTTTTGAGAAGTCATATTTTTGTATTGAAATGTCATTTTGAAAATGCCGAGTGAAACTGAAAACGAAGGAAAGTAAAAAAAGTCACATTGCACATGGCATAGGCTTTTAGTAGCGTTGCCTCCCATTCGTGCGCCTTCCCACTCACATTGTCTCCACGCTCTCACGAGAGAAAAAATGCCACTTGCAACTGCAAGTCACACGGCACCACCATTTCGTGCCGCCATCAACATCACCACGCATTAGAATAATTTTGGAAAAAATGTGCAACGACGAAATTCACGGCTTTTGTTATTAAGTACGTTATCCACTTTCGATTTTCTTATTAGGTTTCCCGTATGTATTTATTTTTTCCTGAAGCATGTGCCATACCATAAAGAGATTAAATATCCTTCCTTTTTCCCTACATGTTGTCAGCAAGAGCCCCGTCTTCCAAAGGGGAAAATTAAGACGACAAAGCCCAACAAGTGCATTTAACGATCTTGTTCCTGTCAATGAGATCCTCTCTAAAGGGTACACCTGATAAGCATAAAAAGCTCAAACTTGGCATTCCATGTGCAACGTGCAACCAATAAAATGAAAATTCCTTCATTATCTCCGTCTGAGGGAATTGAAGCTAATGTCATGTGTCGCTTTTTACTGCTCCTGTAATGAGCAGAGGACTGTAGAGCGTCTTTGTATTTTGCCAAATTTGGAGCTGTATTGGCTAATTTAGCCGATTCAACCTTTTACGCAATTATCAGCACGTTAGTCGAAAGCTCTTTCATGTGCTTTGTGTGATCTTGCATCCACCCGCCGAAAACTGTATGGTATCGTAGTCAGCAACTAACTTAACTGCAACCAGCTTACCCAATAATATTTGATTTTTGAAGTGCGTTGCAATCTAAATAAATGCATTGCATGTCAATTCTCTATTTAAAAAATGATTGAGGAGCAATTAATTGAAATTGTCTTTGCGATACTTGCGTACATATGCTTCAATGCTTCAGTGCTCCCCAGAGATTTCTAGTGACAGCTTGTTTCAATCAAGAATAACGGCACGTTATCACAGCACACTGCCACTTAATCAAAATGCAATTGTGTGGATTGTTGAGATCTGTGGAGATTGCGGGGATAAAGATATTTTTGATGTTTTTGTTTTTCAAAGACACATTTTTATGATTCCTTCCAATTACAAATGATTTATGGCATTTCATGACATTGCCAAACTTTTAACAAGATGAGGGAATAATGAAGCAGTGATGCCACATTCTTAACTTTAATAAGATTTGATGTAAATCGTAGCAAAGTTATCAACGTTTCAAGAAGATTTCAAAAATAATAATTTGCTGATCACTTAAGACTACGCGCTACGTAAGATTAACGACTTTGCAATTAAATTGGTTTAAGGATAAAACAGACTTGTGCATTCTCAGTAATTTGAAACTTTTAAACCAAGTTGCCACCACCATTTTGATTCTTTAGATGATTTTGATACATATGTGATCTAAATTCTTTCGACAATTCTTAATAAATGCTTAGGCCATTTACCTTATTATAAGGCTATAAGGCTTAGTAGTATAAAATCCGTCGTAGTCCTTGAAATCATTCAGGCCGAGAAATGACGTCTGCTCTTCCTTTTTTGCATTGACAATAATTCTTGACAGTTTTGCACCGAGCGAATCTACTTTAAATTAAATTTTACCAAGTCGCCACCACCATTTTGATTCTTTAGATGATTTTGATACATATGTGATCTAAATTCTTTCGACAATTCTTAATAAATGCTTAGGTCATTTAACTTAATATAAGGCTATAACTATATAGCTTAGTAGTATAAAATCCGTCTTAGTCCTTGAAATCATTCAGGCCGAGAAATGACGTCTGCTCTTCCTTTTTTGCATTGACAATAATTCTTGACAGTTTTGCACCGAGCGAATCTACTTTAAATGAGAATCACGGTTATTGCCATTCTTATCATCTCGAATCACGTACAGGAGGGAAAATTTCCGTCATAAAATAATAAACGATGTCATCTCCATAAAAACTCATATTTGAAAGTCCGAAAACCATAAATTCAAGCCGCAGTCATCCCAAACCGTCCGTCATTCCTTGTCCAACTTCTTTAATATCCCTGAAAGAAATATCATTAACGAAATTTTCCTTTTCCTCCTGCATACGCCCTTTCAATGTGTGTGGCTTTCCTTTTTATTATCCATTTTTTCCACATGGTTTAATAGATCTAGTGCAGCTTTATATGCTTATGTACATGCAAAAAAGTTTTTTAGCAACGAAAAAAATTGAATAACCAGAGATAATGGAGAGAAGCAAACAAAAAGTCTCATCTGAATGATTGCGACAAGATGTAGTAGAGAAAAAACAACGTCTCTTAATTCTTTACGATAGTCGAACCAAACATGAGTTACGACGGCCGTCATCTTCCCTTCATGAGAAGAAAGGAATGTGAAGCGAGAATTTTTTTATGATACTGTTTGTTCAAGAGGAACAATAGGAACAAAACCAACTTGCATTGAAAATCAGCAACGCATACAAACTTCACACAAGTCTCCTATTTTTGCGTGAACTTCATCCCTCTTTCACATGATTATGGTGATTCCCTCCCTTCAAGACATTTTTGGATTGTGTAGATACCTCCAAGAGTTCAAACGTGAGATTGCTGCCTTGAAAAAAAAAGATCCATTCAAGTAAGCTTTTCATTGTCAGCATTTATCATTATGGTCATCTTGTGTACAGATCCTGGTAGCATTACCAGAAAAAAATGTGCATGTGTAAGACGGAGCTTTAGCATAATAATCGTATTTTGCGCGTCCCGTTGTTTGACTAAGCAGTGATATTGTAAAATCGGGAGGGACTGAGATGGACACAGAGTCTGAAAGGATTTGTGTAGAGGCGTTCCTCCATCATGTTCTTAGCACTCAGAGTATTGTTCCTTTTAAGAGTTTATCCTAATTTTGTGTGTTGTGACTGCTGAGCCGATTTCCGTAACCCAAGAAAAGTTATCCGCAGTACTTAATAATGATATGCTGAGTAGGATAGGTATTTACGTATTTTTTGTGCGTCATGAATGAAGGTACAAACCGATACGTATGAAATTAGGTATTGGGGATAATGCGGTGTTTATGTTTGAATGAAGACATCCTTAATTACAGTTGGTAGAAATGAGGACCAGCCCTGCTTCAGCAGTGCCTTACTTTTGAGGAGGGTTTAGAGTTGTAGTTGAGTAGAGGGCTGTAATTTTGGGATGTTGTCATTAAAAGTTTAACTGCCGATTGTGGGCTTTGTCGCTACTAATTCCTCATTGAGTATCCATCTCCTTGGGTCCGAGTTTTATCTCATCTGCTTTGCCTAAATGCAAGCAAAAATTATAATTGAGCCAACAAAAATTAAAATTTAGAGTTTACGATTCGAAAGTCTCACCAATTAAATACATGCCCGCGATGATTGTACCCAAGAGCCACATTGGACTTTTCGTTTTGTTCAAGGAGATTTTCTCTAAAAAATTCACATGATATCTGTCCGCACTTTCAAAGTAACAATTTCCTATTGGGAGGGCAATGGCTCATGAGAGAGTAAATCCTATAACTCTCTTAATTCCTTGTCTCCATTCATCACGAGGAAATGAGAGAAAGAGAATTAAAATGATCATTTGCATCTTCCTGCTAACAATAATGATGACTGATGACAAGTTGGGAAAGAAAAAAAATCCTCCTGTACGGATTTTTCTCCCGTTGCGTCTGTTGATTTTTGACTTCATGCCTCAACATCTTTGTCTACAGAATTGCTTGTTGAGCGATGAGTGCATTGTCTGAGAGGAGTCAATAGACCATTTTTTCATCCGCACATGGATGCATCGGAGTCACCATATAATGTGACCGTTTCATTATGACATGCATGACTGCGTGACACTAATGTGCCATAATCGATGACGATTTTTCCTACTTTAGCCGACCACGACAATAAAAATAATTCAAATGACTGAGAGGGGAAGAAAGAAGAGAAAATAATGGCTATGATGGCACCAAGCAGGGATTGCAGACGAATGGGTTCCTGAAAACTCTGAAAGACTCATTTGATTATGGGGAGAGGAAGACCACACAGAAGATCTATTATAGACGTCATTAGATTCATCCCTCCGCTGGGGTTTTATGCCGGGGTGGACCTGTGTAACACGAATTTCATTACTCAAATTAAATACTACAAGCTTTAATCATATGAATGATTTTATAGACGAAATGACCAACTCGAAATTTCCCACTTGCGGATTTGAGGTTTGAACTCCACTGGTTCTAATATAATAATTCCTTCTTTAGCTGCTTTTACCAAAGTTCATTCAACGTTTTTTGTCAGTGAGAATGATAAGATAAGCCATTCCTTTCAGTAATGAGATGCGTATTAGCGTGACACATTATGAAAATTAGTATTTAGAAGAAACCGCTTTTGAATATTAAGTTGAGTAGAGTAGACAAAGAGATTTTCACAGGATATTTCTTTCATCTTGCTGCAGCAGAGCAAGGCATAACATTGCCCTACATGGCTTTAATAAATGCAAATTTAATTGCTATAACTCATACACATACATATACTGTTCGCATGCATCCGATTAGTAAGAAAGTAGTGTGAGATAATAATCTGTAAACAGACAGTCCTGCAAGTCGTTAGACTTTGCTTGCATTGTAATTTGGGTTTTTAGGAAGACTCGCCGCCAAATTAAGCATATCACGATGACACATTAAGGCGAACACATGTTGTTGGACGGGAAAAATGAGGTGCACACGGCATCTGAAGTACTCTCTTCAGAGATGCAATTTAGCGGTAAAAATGCTTTATGAGGAAAGAGAGACTATTTGAAACTTTAAAGAGGTTTATTAGCGTGCTGCACTCTTCAGTATTTAGCACATCACCTGAATTGTTGACAATTTAAACGAAGCTGTCATGTACTCATGTCATGCAAAAAATGAGGATGAGTGACAGATAGGGCTACTCATCGGAACTGTCTTCTTCATTCAGCGCAGTTCAATCACATTTTAATGGCTTTTTTATTTTCCTTTTTGAAATCATGACACATTTAGCTTTGAAGATGCTGATGATGAAAATGATGTGAAGGAGGGATGAGTAATTTATGCACGTGAAAATTGACTTGCGCTATATAGGTACTTTATATGGTCAGGAATAGGCGACTAATTTACTGCCAATTGTTTCCTCTGGCCAATAAAGCAGTAACTTTTCCTTCAGAAATGGAAAGCTCAGAGAAGATTGCCGGCACTTGGTGTAGCCTGAAAAGGAATTATTTCTATTCGAATATAATTGGTCTCGTTAAGTCAACCTCTGTACTTTTCACACTTTGTCTCAAGGGTACCCCCATACAAAAACTTTGTTTCCCAACTCGCACTTACTCGTGTCCTAGAAATTACTAATCGTTTGTTTTAAAACAAAAAATAGCAGTGAAAATTCGCACGTTGCTTAAAGACTTACTTATCTTTGACAAGGGTAATTATCACGTATGCGTTAATCACAAATAAAGAGATACTCCATTCAAACTTGTAAAATTGAAAATTGGTAAATGTAGAAAAACAAATGAGTATATACATACATACATACAGTATACGCGGTGTTATTGAACATTCATTAATGAGTAAATTAAATAGTAAATTGGCTTTTTACCTATTTTTTCTGAATTTCAATTTACCAATTCATTTTACACCTACTTCCATATTTGGAAGAACGAGGCTCCTATTCAATAACGTTTCTTTACGTAACTCATGTTCTTGAGAATGCAAATGAGCACATAATACAGATCAAATATCAACGTGATTTGGGATTTGGGACTCGTACATACGTTTGACCAAGTAATCATTTGGTGCACTTTAAAAAATGATTAATGCATGACAAAGGCATCGTTGAAATGTTCGTTTTGATGAAAGTCAATCCATCCATCCACTTTTCAAACATCGTCCCATCACTAGTCGTAGTGGTGGTGGCAGGGACTCAAAAGATCATTTTACACATTCTCATATCGCCATCAGCATTCGAGTAAAGTTAGAAGAAAAGTTGGCAACTGTATTAATAAATTCAGCGACTGTTGGTGTTACTGAAATTTGTTGCGCAATCCGTATTACGTCCTCATCAATCAAAAAATTATTATATTATCCTTGCAGCCATAATCTTCATCATTGCCCAGAGGAGTAGCATAACTTCATGCGTAGGGTGGACGTCTCAAGTGTCACATGGACTTTTCGTAAATCGACACTTTTGTGAATTAGCGAATAAATAATATTGACAAGTTATAGGCGATGACCATCATCATCCCCTTTTCCCAAATGGATTGAGAGAGAGATGATAAAAATTAATTTAATATTTTGCATACGCATCAAATAAGTTATGCTTCTTTAAGTGCTCAGCGTTGGTCTTGACTCAAGGAATTTGTTGTGGTGGCTTGTGGCTTCTGCATATAAAATTGATTCTTTTAGCGAGCAGGTCATTACTGCACGTGGAATAAAAACAACTTTTATAGAGAAAAGTGGGCGCACGCACACCTTTGTGTAATCTTTTAATTAGAATTTAAGTGAGTATCCTTTTTGAAAAAATGGAGTTGTAAATGACATTGAACGTGGAGCATGGCAAGAAAGGATTTGCTAATTTTCTTTGCGTCCTCTGCAACACCATATTTGAGAAATGGTGCCCTTACATGAGCCTTAATTGTCACTTAAAATTATCTCAAAGCTTTATGTGTGTTTCAAGAGATTTGGCAATTTTGCATAATTTAAAGTCGTATTGAGAAATGGTGCCCTTACATGAGCCTTAATTGTCACTTAAAATTATCTCAAAGCTTTATGTGTGTTTCAAGAGATTTGGCAATTTTGCATAATTTAAAGACGTATTGATGGCGAGGAAGATGCTGGTGGTGGTAAAAGCTACAGAGCTACAGACATGATGGAAACGATAACGTTGATGAGTCGGTCACCGGTAAAGAGACAAAATACAATAATACATTTCAAAACCATTTTGACTCAACCCCCGTCACAATAATTTAAAGGGACCACATGTGCGTTTACACAAATGCTAATTGTTTTTTGCTTATATAAGGTTGACATAAATGGTCAAAGAGGCTATCATAACATGACTTTATTACATAAAGAATAGGAGGTAATGATTGAATGAATTAGTCTGTTGAATACGAAATGAAAGTATATTGCTTTTGAAAAAGGAAAAAGTGAAATACAGTATATTTGTATAGGTATCACACAGGGTGTAATGTGAATTTTTTATGCGGGGGTAAAAATAAAATGTAAATTGAGTTTGTGTGGACTCACTACTGCCACTCAAATGCTGCACAGGTAGAAGTATATCCTTTGGCATACGGCATGCCTACCAAAAAGGACTTTCACAGCATGAATCAGTCAAAGTTTAGAGGGAGTGATTTGTCCCAATATACAAATAAATGAATTCAGGTTGAAAGAGAGCCGACAGAATAGCTACCTACGTAGAAATTGAGAAATATCAAATTAAATCAGCATGATTTCACTATAAAAAGTATCAAGAGTGGGGGCAACAATGGCATTTAATTTGAGGTAATTTTACCTCTGTTATTCTCAATTATCACATTTGTACACACTAATTTAATAAATTTAATAAGGTTCCAATGTTCCAATCCTCTCACTCCCTTTCAAAAGATGACGCGTTGACGCGTATCGGTCCAAACAAAGCTGGGAGCGACAGTTTTGTGTGATGAAACTTAATTGAATTAAGACTTTTTGTTATTTAGTCAATCAATAAACACGGGTGATAATTTGATAATACTGTTGAAGACGCCTTCGCAACTTTAATTAACTTTGGCCATTTAATTTTGTGCTGTAATACTTTGAACCCACTGCATGCGTGGGTTTTGACACAACGTTTAATTTCAATTGACAATTATGATTATTATGATTTGAAGGCAGGAGCGAAAGTCTCGAGAGTGTTAAATAAATTGTGACTTTTGTAACCTTCAAAAAATATTGCAACATATTTTTAATCTCATCGCACTTAATCCATGCTGTCAATACTTTATAATACTTTATAAAAGTTTGCACTGACTTGAGGCATACCTTCCGTTAAAAAAAGCTAAAAATAGATCAGCTTTATATGATCAAAATTGCTTTTGATTTTTCCTTACTTACTTTTGGCATGCGACCGCCTTTGTTCTCCGATAGGGAACTTTGCAGTTTGTTCGCTGTGCTTGCAAATTGGCTGAATTGAATTATGGCAATTTATGAGGCCAATGTGCCTTATGAAAGGATATAGAGCAATTCACAGAGTAACTGCAATTGTATCAAAAAATTGGAACAATGTCCTTCTCTGCTTGTAAATGTGTGTAGAGGTCTATTTGCGTGAAATATAATTCCTACATTTTTTTGTTTCGCCTGGGCTGGGTGACACATTCAAAGAAATTTCAGCTTGCCATGCTGCTCCTTTGATTATACCACAAACAAATTGAGATTTAATGATCTGACATGAAATAAACATTTTTTATGA
>JAHZMY010001986.1:0-12723 GCA_027743915.1 Seira sanloemensis | reverse complement strand
AAAGAGTTTAAATAATTTATGAAGTATGTAGATATTTTCCTTTATTGAGCACGTCAGTTTGATTAAGGATTAATTCAGAGAGAGCCCCGGTATGTACTGGCAGGCGCATTTTTTCATTCATCATTCTTTACATCTCGGGCCATTCACTTTGCACAAGGTGTAATTATCTCTTCACCGTGATAACTTGTCTTTTCAATGAGCAATTAAATCATGATTCTGAAGATGAGCGATCCTCTCTTTCCTTTTCGAAGCTACTGAAGTCATGTACATTTGTATTCGATCCGATAGGTTCGGTGGCCACAAAACATTTTATGATAGAAATTATTTGTTTATAAACTTTTTGCTGAGTTTCGCATCCTTTCTTTCGCAGAGACTTATGGGCTTGTCGAAATGTCGGCATTTTGTAAAAGGTAAAGGTGTGCGTGCTCATTAATGTTAGGCATAAAAAAGTTTTTTTTTCTGCATTTTTATTAATCAACTTGTGTATGGGCTCTCAAGCAAAGTCGTTTATCATCATTGTGTAGTGTCATTAAAAATGTTGTATGGCCTAGCTTGTAATGTAACGTGTAATTAATTGTTATTGATATTAAACGATTTTGAGCATAGTATGCAAATTAAAGTGATGTGCAGGTGTCTGCAAATCTAAGCAAATTGGGTTTATAGTCTCTAGAGACCAAAAAAGTTGTTTTGTTCAAGTCAAGTACTCTTGAATGGAGAGGAGATGAAAATGTGTGTCAAAAAGTGAAGTTTATGAGATGATGAATATGATGATTAATCAATAGAGTACTAATTTGACTTAATCTGTGTCAGATAAAGTATTTATTTAGAAGGAAAGGAATTAATTTATATGTAGATTGTACTAAGATTTTTGCTGTAAAAGCATTTACAGCAAAATATTTTATTGGTTGCTTTCGTCAGGGACGATGCCGTAGTAATAAGTATTTTAGATGAGAGAGCACTTTTTGTGAGGAAGAGCGTGAATAAATTGCATACTCTTCAAAAATGTTATTTTATCGCAAGTATACGTAAGGTGCTCTGCAGTTCTGTAAATCATTGACAGAGAAAAATGCATTTTAATTTTATTGACGCTATTTAATTAATACCTTTGTGGCAAACCATTTTTCTACCAAAAAATATGCATTTGGGCTACTGCATTTCTCATTTTCCACGAAAATCGATTTTTCATCCCAAAATGTGCTCTTGGCAGATGCGCCAATTGCATGTTAACTAGATGGGAAGAAGAACCTTTCATTAAAACATTTCTGGTTTTGATACATGTAAATCATAGAACTCATCAAGTGGACATATCTATTTCACACACGCAATCATTGAAAATAAAAATTTACATAAGAAATAACACACTCGAAACAAAATAAGGCAGCAACAACGTCACAACGAGGATATTCACCCAAACCAACTCGACATGCGTGCGTAAGCTTTCAGAGCAATTTTTGACCTGCAGTTATCCAGAAATCATGAATATACAATAAAAATTGAATACAAACGGGACTTGCTTTCACTTCACAACTTTTTGATGGCATGAGGATACCAGTAGACAAAGAAGAAGCTGCTTACTAAATCAATTTGATTTAGTTTGCACTTTAAAATCTGTTGATGATACCTTTACTAACAAGGCTTTTGTGCGTGGAACGAATTGTGCAGGGAGCAGGGACGCGTAAGTCCCAACAGAGAAAAACTGTTTCATCCATAACAAATCTAGGAATAAGAGTAAAAAATGAGGACCATGAACAAATTGAATATTGCAAAAATGAATACTTTTGTATATGCGTATATGTTAGTGAAATTGCGACATTTTGCAAAAAAATACCTCACTGCAGTTTCTACCTTGTGAGCTTACTAATAAAAGTTTATGCTACCGATAAGAAATTGAATACAAGAGTAAATTCATATGAATTGTAGGCTCATACCAAACTGAATCATGTATGCATTTTTAATAAAATGACAAATCTTTTAAATTTCACTTTCATTTCCAAAACACAAACTATAATTATAAGTGTCTCCGTAACTTTTCCATTTCTAAAAGTAGGTCTGCATCAATTCTCGCTCCAAAGTGAAAAAGGAGACCAGCCTTAATGGGTGTTGCACCACTTCCGTCCTCCCGTATGCAACTCAAACTCATTAATCTTGCCTCAATGGTTTGTTTGACGGGAATCCCTTCATCCTATTAAGAGCCGTGAAACCATTTCTCGCATCCCCTTCCCTTTCATTCTCCAGAGCAGCATATAGTAATGGCACGAAAAGTACAGTTTGCATAGAGAGTGAAAATTGTGATCTATGAAAAAGATCAAAAAAATCAGTACTCTCTTCTTACTCATAAAAGCTAAAAGCATATTATTAAAGTGCATCTAACATGAAGCGTATACTTTTGTACATGCATGCCCTCAGTTTTCAGTGACTTCTTTGGTGGCTTTAAAACTGACACGGTACATTACAAGTCCTCGGTTAGATTTCACAAGAGGAGAATGACTTCCACAGAAATTTGTGTGAGGTCCTTTTTACTACGGTGGAAAAAAGGGCTCCGTGGAAGTGTAACATTTCCCTGATGATTGTCGCCTTTTTTATGGAGCGTTGGAAAAAATGCTGTATCATAACTGACGAGAGATGACTTTGTCACCTTTTTTAAGAGCGAAATTCTCACGTTACTTTTTTACATACAAAAAAAACTGTCAAAAAACCTTATACCCAGCACATATGCCCTACAATATTTCCATATGATTAGGCAATTTTGAACTTTTTACGTAAAGTACATACTACTTGTGTGTGTGCATGAAGTGAACATTAATGGTTAATATGATGACAATAATTAAAGGGCAGTTTGAATACTGCTGATGATCCAGGAAATTGGCAGGCAGGTGTGAGTCAATATTTTGGAGGGATATCGGTTTTTGTCTTATTCACAAACTCCCACATTTCAGCTGAATATATATATCCCGTTTGGCAATGTATTTCAAGCTTTTCAAAGATAATTTTGGGCTAAGGGGACGGGTCGTTCCTTCCCCAACTTATTTGTTCAAGTGGAAGGCATGTGCCCCATAAACTACACTAACAATTCATAACATCCCATCTCGATTATCCAGCTTTATCCTCCAACAATCCATTTACTTTTGAAATATAGATCAAAACGATAACAATAATCCAGGGGTAAGGACTAATCAGGTGACATAATCATTTAAACCTGGGACACTGTGACTTTATTCAGTATAATNAAACGATAACAATAATCCAGGGGTAAGGACTAATCAGGTGACATAATCATTTAAACCTGGGACACTGTGACTTTATTCAGTATAATTGAGTTACTTTGAGAAAATAAGACCATAATACCTTTAACTTATATTGTCATCTTTTTCCCCAGAAAAAAATCAAAAACTAGTTTCCTGCTGTTCTTTAGAAATGGCGAGGGGAAAAAGTTCTATGACTTTTCACAATGTGCCCACATACTACAAAAACATATAATTCATTGTTTATAGTAAAAGGACAAAGGTGGCAGGGTTCTGAAGGGAAGTTTAACTTGGAAAAGGCGAGAGGTCATTTATTTGCCTTTTTAGAGACAACAAATCAATATGAACTCAACTCTTCAGACTTTTGTGGTATGGGGTAAAGTTCCCTTTTTGGACTTTAGGGCAAGGTGGAGAAAAAATACTTTATCAAATTCACTTTTGAATGAACGTCAACTATATGTATTTGGCTCAGAAAAGAGATGCCAAGAACCATTTGCAAATCCAGTATTATTTTGGGAAAGACTGATAATGTGTCAAAGCCATTCTCATATTTGCTGTAACGGAATAGTCAAACCGTTATTCTGATGTGCGCAACTCCACAGCTTTGTTGAATAGAAAAAATCTGATTTTTCTCAAAGTTTGCATAGCAGTTTTTCATCTGAACTGAAAATGGATGAAATATTAGTATTTTCACTAGGAAAAAAATCTCGCATCTGTATCTATTTTTTGATGATCCCAATATTTTTTTGAAAAGGATGCCTCAGAGTAAACACAAACATGCAAACAAACGCAGCTTGATTACACCACCTCGGAAGTCCTATGTACACTTCCCATGTAAATTTATTGACGTGAACACGCAAGCTACCGAAGTGAGCAGAAGGCACGCACGCAATGCGAAAAGGGTCCCAGGAAGATTAAAAACATGGATTCGTGATCGAGGCACAAAGGCACTGCTTTTTTACAGTTTTAAAAAATGTAAATATTTAAACATCTCTCCATTCTTTAAATGACTGTATGACGAGGAGAATCTGTTTACCACAGGGATTATTGTCACCACACACGCACGGCTGCATACAATTTCTGTTTGGGTGTCATCTTTTTTATTTAAAAAAAATAATACTTTTCGAATCATAATCGTATCAACCATTTTGCTACGGATAATTTTCGAATGGAAATTTGTTTTGTTGAATGCAGCCAAACACAAACATAAATATATGGGCTTTGTTTAATTGTGTGGAATCACACAGATATGATTATAAAAGAGAAATGCGTGCATTATTGACTTGGAGGAGAAAATGCAAATTTTCTGAAGTTGACTTCAAAGGTGCCAATGATGGTGGTCTGTGGGCTTCCCGGGGCGTTGTATTTACTCTTAGCTGTCGTTGTCTTGATGTTTACTGGTAATAAATAAAAATTCAAAAATAATATTTGTTTAGGAAATGTTACACATACGCAGGGAAAGATGGAAAGGTGCTATATTTCAGGTAAAAAAAGGGATCATCCCATTATTTACGACCTTACCTTAGCAATCTGTCCTTCTTTTGTTCCAAACGTAGAGAAAACCCCTTTTCCCTTCATTGTGCAGGGTCTTGTGAAACTCATCCTGTGAAATACTGGTTAAAACTTTGAGATAAAATTACTCTCACTCAAAGAAAGAAAGAAAAAACCTCAGTCCATTCATTCAAACTGTTGGTGATCTTCAACCCATCTCGTGGAGCACGTTATATTATGCTGAATGATTCTAAAAAATACTTTAATGTTTTGGAATGTTAAAACATTTTCACAGTTCACAAATTCAAAGAAGATGAACATCTTGGAGGCATATATGTGTACATGCGTATACCCACCTCTCATTCTTGAATGTAGTGACACTTTAAGAAAGTATGACGATATGATAATGGCAGTTGTGGAATGTGGATGGAGGTTCCCCTCCATTCAAGCTTCCACCAGAGAAAATTTCTCGTTTTGTATGCCACGCCAGAAGTCAGAATATGAGTTGTTAGTGACCCTGCCAAGGGATCACAATGCATTATCATTAACCATATATTCCAGAATGAATAGGAAAAGAGCATCATTGCTCGTACCTTGGGTTCATCTCCTGGAATTCAGATAGATGTTTGTGGCTACCTTTTCACAAGTAACGTCAACTTCTGAGCGATGGGATACCACGCATAGTTTCATACACTCTCATGCCATGCTACACCCCATCAACATGAGTTTGAGGAATACGTCATGTCTCATCTTTTCAGCTTTTCATTCACAGATTTTTTACTCCGTGTCCAGGGGTGAGGATAAGTAGAAAATATGTGCGTCTTCTTTAATAGGTATCAATACAAATTATTGTTTCTTTCATTACGAGATGTGCTTCTTTCGTCGAATGGGAGTGGAAAGTAATCCTCTCAGGTGTTTGAGAACATGATCGTCAATCAAGACTTTTTATTTTACATTCTGGATAAAATCTTTACATGGAATGCAGAAAGCTTTTGGACCTTTTTAAGAAACTGCGAATACAAATATTGTAACTGTCTTCCCAAAGTACAACTAAGATACATAAACATATGTACTACACAAAATGCAAATATGATAAAAAAAATTGCGAATCGACACCATAACATCCATTTACCAATACTATGTGGTAGAAAAATTATTTTTAGGTAAACTTTTTTCAACTAAATAGTTCAAGCAAAGGCTTAGGAGAAAATAAGCTATTGTCCTTCTCTAAAAGCAGGATTACAATTTGACCATAATGAGAACAACCTTTCAAAACGGCTTTCTTTCTGGACAATCCATCCTTATTAAAAATCCTGTGAAGGGGAAGACAAGTGGAAGAGCATCATTATGACATGACGTTGCTCATCTTCCCTCCAATAAAGCAGTGTAGTTGTACACCTTCATGTATAAATCCAATTTACATGTACCTATATACTTATTTTCGCATCAAAAACTTAAAATATCCCTTTAGATAATGACGACTCACAAGACTAAATGGATTTTGAAAGGCATCATGATTCCATCCTTTCCTCTTGACTCGTTTCCCCATTGTGTCAGAACAATGCAAATAAATATCATATCAATCGCATCTTGTCTTCCCTCTAGTGCCACCATCACCACCACCATCAACTACACATCTCTCTACATGAGCATAACGCATGTCATGTTCTTTACTCACCTGTCTACTCACTGCATAGAAAACGGCCCAGTGATTTGAAGCCGTGTGTATTATTATAAGTTTACGGATTTTCCACTGAATTGAGTATGACTAGGTAAGCAGGTGATTAATCACTTGTTTCTTCTTCTTCTTCTCGTTTCGTTTTTTTTGCCAAGCCTCTTCACATAGATTTAATAACGAGACAAATCTCTTGACACATCTATTACGTAGCGCTGTGTATATCATGTAAATATTTAATACTGTCTCTATATCCTCTGTGAGATTATGCTGATGATGACGATGGGCTTGGCATTGTCCTCCATCTTTTACCCCATTAAGCTTACCAAGTCTCCCAGTGAGCTATGAGGAAGACAAGAGTCTGCTACAGAAATACAAATAACCTTTTCAACTGCTGCTTCTGCTTTTTGTTTTCAACTAAATGGGTTTGGCATTAAGCCACGGAGACAAGGTGCTACAGTGTACGGGATTAATGCACTGCACGTGATCTGATGAACCCTGCGCAAGAGGCAAGAAGTGGAGATGAAGTGAGCCATTATATAAGCCATGGAGCCGAGTATCTCCTCTCCATTCAGGAGTGTGATCCTCCCTGTCATTATAATTGAAATGGGGAGGATCACGGGTTTACGTGGCCTTTGATGAGATGACAAGTTTGGGTGTTACCGAATCTAGAAAACAGGGTACGCTCTCAGATTGTGTCATTAAGCCAATTTTTTAAAAATCGAGATAGCATCTTCGGACCATTCACAGATTTTCTGGGGTATGAGCCAATCAAATAGTACTAGAAAAACATAGATTTTTTTAAAAATAATTTTAAGCTTTACTTGTAAAGGAATGACAAAAGTTTCTCAATTTTCACTGCTAGCACAAGCGACCCATACAGTAATTGATGATCAAGACCAGACTCTAGTGTGAGCCCCACCGTTAATCCTCATTTTCTCCTAATGCATTATTGAAGTGGCTGGTGATTTGCTGATGACGGGCTTTTGATGATTATGTTGATGAGATGAAATGAAGATTACAAAACTTTTACCTGTGCTACTTCTCCCAAGCATGAGATTTTCTCCTGGGCTTCCTACAGACCATAAAGATTTCTGTAAAGATAGACAATATAAATTTGACTGCAGCAGCGTATTGGGCATGATTCCAAAGCACATCTTGCGTATTTCGCACAAGCCCATGCCATCATCATCATACCTGTGTACGACAGAACACAAGCCCGTTTTATCTCTCTCTCTCTCCTCTTCTGGTTGTTGGACAATACCACGAAATAAAAATTAATGAAACGTGCTTGGCTCATGGTTTAGCAGCACAACAAAAAGTAACTTTTTGTAACAAGCCCCATCATCAAAAAGTTACTTCATCACTCGGGAATACATTTTCCCGAGCCATCTCTTGCTCCTGACTGTGCAGACTTGTATCTGCCTATAAATAATACTGTTGGTGAACACTAACTCCATAAAATATTACGGCTTCTTGCTACTTTTTCTCTGTGCAGGGGAAATGATTTGTAGCCAGTGGAATAATGAACTGTCTTCGTTGTCATCATCGTATATTGGTGCACACAGTAAAGTTCCTTTTTCGCAGAGAGAGAGAAAATGTTGGTCATCTGGTGACAATAGGGAAACAACGAGCCACCTCTCAACATGCTCTCAGCACCTGCACCACAGAAAAAATACATAACGAAAAAGGCAAAGGCAGAGAATGACGATGACAATAATAATAATGAAAAGGCGTTTATTGTCCCTCTCTGCCTCATGGCAAGCCATTAAATGTAAATGAAGAGTAGCAGCACATTTGTGAAAGGAGTGTTCGCCACTTCAACCACCGAACACTGTCCGGTATCAACTATCTTCTACTACTACTGAAAGCGCACTGATTTACCAAAGGACAAAAAATGTCACGCCAAAATTCAGTAAAGTCAAACCGACCAATTTTCTCCGAATGAGTATATTGAACGCGGACTGACGGATAGTTTATCTTGCATTCACATTTAAAACTGCCTGGATAAATGATGACATGACGCTTTCACACCATCTAAAACCAGCTGCTCACATAATATTATTCTCCCTTTTTTCTTTGTGATGGGTGCATATATCGCATACATTACAACGCCTTCACAATTACAAAAAAATGTATTACAACAATCGGGACAATGAACTAGCTGAGAGAGAGAGAGGAAAATCATGAAGTGAATGTGGAGTGGCTTGTTTGAAGGGTCACTTACATAAAAATCCATTTTTTTTGTGCCGGTGAATCCAGAATGAAGTCAACCGTTCAATTGTACATCGTTACGGTATTATGCTGAACAATTGGGAGATGGAACAATTGCACATCATTAGCAAAGGGGCTTGTTACCGCATGCAAGAGACAAACTGGAACACGGGTATCTATGTCAAGAGACGATCATGATCCGTGTAAATCCTCAATCCTTTAACTTTGCATTTGGTGTTACAGGATCGAGTTGCAAAATCCAGATTGAATTTCAACATGGAGCAAAAGAGATGAGAATGTGTGAATGTGATGAGGAATCACGATTTACACTATCCAAATAATACTAATATATTAATAATATAATATACTAATAATTCGTATTCGCACAATAAATACGGTTCTGTGGGAAAGTCAATATGATCTTTTTAGATCAAATAGTAGTAATAATAATAATAAGTTTTTTTTGTAATAATCGTGATTTCAGAGGAAAAAAAATTACTCAAGTTTCATATCACATTTGGGATTTGTAACAACAGCAGATTGGGTTGGATATTTTTTTTTGTAATTTTTAGGTTGAATTTTATCCAGCAACTTGGAATGACAAGTTTGCTTGACACATTTCTCCAACAAGGAGAAAAGATATGTTTTTTGAATAGAGAGCAACATTTCCATCATTGTCAGAAGTGTTGGAATTCTTACAAGTAAACGAACGAGCATCTCAACTCCACTGGATTTGTACCTTTCCCTTCAATTTAATTTGAATAAATACCTTACAATTTCTAAGGATTTTTAAAAGTCATACTCACACATCCTAGAGGAATGATGGAATTCATCATATTTTTCCAGAAAGATGAAACGTTTGAGAAAAGGAACCCCTTTTATGTAGGAAATATATCTTTTTCCTATAGAATATTCTTCATTTTTTGTGAGACATGTAAACAGTTTTGTGAGTTGTGAAATGAGTAACCACATTCTTCTTTGTCCATTTTCATCACAAAAATGCTTCCAATGTCATGTGGAAAACGCGCTGTGATTATTTTATCATTTTGACCGTGTTGAATGCAGCAAAAATAAAGTATTGCGGGCTTCTTGCCTTCATAATGATTTGAATATTAACGAGGTGATCCATTTTTCCAGGCGTACACTTCTCTCACTTTCTGCTACTATTACTACTCGGAGGAAAAACGCTCATTTTTCATGTTGGCCATTGTATTCAACCCGTGTCATCGTCATTTTTTAAAAAGGGAACATGGTTTATTTGGGATGACCCCCTGTGGCCCCAGAAGAGAAAATATCTTCTGTGATATGGTCCACAACATTTCTCAACTTAAATATGTACATACATACATATGTACGTGGGCTAACGAGAGAGAAAATGTGTAAAATATGCTTCTGTCGAGTGAATCAAAATCCTGTACAGAAATGGTGAATTGGAAGGAGTCAATTGACTATAAAAATAGTTTTCACATTTTTAACTGACTTTACACTCCATTCCGCATGATTCACTCAATTCAATAGCCAAAATCGTTTTGAATGGAACAAAGTATTGGTGTTAAAAGGAAAGGAGCTTTTTGGCTTCCTTATCAGAATCGGGAAAAGGTTTTTCAACAATTAGCCATATCTTTGGAGGAAGGAATTTTTACAACTTGTACATTGTCAATAATCCGCCTACTTGAAGGGGAAACGATGACAGCTCATGGTTGTTTTGAAAAGCGGAATAATCAACTCATGCACACACAGTTTGACTTGAAAGCTCAGAGGAACACTGACTCATTCATTTCTGACGCTTTTTCACACTTGACAACATTCAATCAAAAAAGAAGTCGAAATGAAAAGAATACTTTTTGGGTACGCCGACTCACCATATCACCTCCAAAAATCAGTTTCCTCTCTATGAAATATTTCACCGCAAGATTTAAGTGAGTAAATCACACGTAAAAAATCTTTTGATTTTTCAGAGATCAGCTTGTAAGTAGGTAATACCTTTAGTCAACATGACCAGGTTTTCATCTGCACCCATAGCCAAAATGTTAAGACCCCGTGGGTCCATATGTTTACACATGGAAATACTTTAAGGTATGTCCCAAGAGAAAGGGAATTCAAAAACTTATTTGTAATTGCCAGGCGAAGCAAGGGTCTCTTGGGTGGCAGGCACGATTTTCTTCCAAAAAGGGACAGTTCAGTGGTCGTGGCTTTTCGGTGCTTTGGACCGTGTAAAAAAGAATATGTATACGAGATTCAGCAATGTGGCCAAATGCTTGGGGCTGGCTGACCTCCTGCGCCAAACAAATTGTATTTTCTTTTTGTTGCATTCAAAAGCGTTTATCCTTCCTAAGAGAAACATTTAATAATAAAAATTCTTGTAAATATGCATATTAAGGTAACCCAACTACCCTGCAACTGTCAAGATGCATAAGGTATAACATGAAGTTGAGGCAATGAAGCAACGCCTTACACAAACTTACTCTCTCTCTCTCTCTCTTCAAATACGAGATAAGAGTGTGGAAGAACACGAGTTTCTAAGGAATCTGTCACAAGTGCTTGTTCAATCTGTCACAGAAAGAAGGGGAAGTCGTGTCGTGTCCGAGCTGTTTGTCTAATGTCACCTTACACGTACCCAATGTGCGATTGCGGATGCACAGCCTCCTTTGAACCTTTTATGAGCATTTATCCAGCTTATCTACAATGCGCATTAGTAAATTGCTCGCTCTTATTAAAATCAACCAAATCTCAGAAAGAAAAAAGATACATCCTTTTCAGTTGGTAATTGCAATTTTCAGCCAATAAAATTTTTGGCTAGTCATCAACATCAACACATAAGAAAAAGTCACTTTTTAAGGAAAGGAATTGAAAGACTATAACCGTAATCGTATGTCACTATGTCATACATCCTTTTGTGACTTGAAAAGTCTCTGTAAAAAAAGCACACTCCTTACTTCTCAACCTGTTCTGCGAGTCGTAATTTTTTGCAGCAAAAAAGATTTTTTAAAAAAGACTTACACTACGATGATGGCTATAGCTCATGCGGGATAGATAATACAACTTCTGCTTGTCATTACTAATGTAATAATTTCCCTGTGGATTTTCTTCTCTGGCTCTCCCTCTCCCGCATCTTTTTCAGAAGAGCAGGTATACAGAGGTTGTAACTTCCACCAAAATGATAATTGCCAAGGTGTGTGCGGAGCTGTTGACTTGAGCGATTGTGGAAGGCTACAGGAAAATTCTTTGCAGCGGGAAACAATACTGCAGCAGATGCGTACTGCAACGAAAACCTTTCAATCTTTTTTTCTGCAAGAGGAGCATCTGCCATTTGGGAAAAAAACTCCGAGTCAAAGGGCAAGGACAACATGCTCCCTTGTATTGCTGGGTATAGATCAAAAATTACCTTTTTAATGTCCTTTTAAACATTACAGAAAAGGTGGATGAGTTGTTTTTTATTGCTTTACATAATTCAAACCGGCACAAATTTGGCCACAGCTTTGGGACTCGTAAAAAATACGCATACATACCAAGTAATTTCGCTTGAAGTGTAATATACATACGTTAAAATTTTAGAGGTTAAATTTTATTCTAATGGCTTGTAATTTTACACAGCACAGAGGAACACTATGTAGTATAAATAGCCTATGTCAAATTTTAAAATGCCCTCCCTTAGCTTTAACACAGACCCTTAATCTAAGTACCCAGTCCTTGATTGCGGTACGCATGGTTTTCTGGGGAAAACTGACCCATTTTGTTACTAAACCGCGCTTCAGGTCCTCCAAATTTGAGTGTAGGGAAGCGCATACATCAGTTTCTAATTTAGGCCAAATGGGGTAGTCCAATGGGTTGAGGTCACGTTAGCACACTGGCCTTTCCGCCACGGAAATGTAGTCCGGTATTGTCTCCTTTATCCACTTCAGAACAACCTTGGCCTTGTGAGCCGGAGCTGAATTCTGATGAAAGGTCCAATGACCATATTGAATAGCGGGGATGCTAGAGGCTTCACAAGTGGGGTTAAAATGTCACTCATGTTGCATTTTGCTGGAAATTTTACTCTTTGCTGGAGAAAGTAGTGTAAGTCAGCCTTTCCGTACCAAGTCACCCCAGACTTGCCAAATG
>JAHZMY010001985.1:0-15391 GCA_027743915.1 Seira sanloemensis | reverse complement strand
AAGAAACTTTCATGTTGTTAGCTTTGCAGCTTATCATTTTTTCTGCACTTGCTGAATAAAGTTAACTAAAGTTTGTAGCTGGTCTACTTTCTTACAGATATTCCTATGACGTAGACAAAGAAATGACTTTGATAAGAGTAGAGGATAAGGATGGAAACCCTCTTGGAAGCGTTGTGCTTTGAGTTTGTTTGAAGATGAAAATGCCGAACAAATTAAGGGAGATGTTGGCTTTATCCATCAGTACGTGGACATGACAAACTATGAGGTAAGAAGGCACATAATAAATTGGCCTATTTAAAAGTAAAATAATTGGCTATGTGAGTCATTGAGACGGATAAAAATCGAAGCACGTGGAGAAGTACACTTGAACGGGGTTTGACAACTTCGGCAAACTGCTAGATATTTAACTTTTTCCAAGTATTTTTCCTTTCAAGGAGGAAAATATCAAATTTCAGGCAAGTTAGAATGTTCAATTATTCTCGTAAATAGGTTACTGTGCGGGATGCAGAATCGGGGCAAGAAGTCAACAGGACAACCTGTAAAGGTGCTTTAGGCTACAGCTTTGCTGCTGGTACAACCGATGGGCCAGGAATGTTTGACTTCAAGCAAGGAGAACTTACTGGAAATGCGTTTTGGGACACAATTCGTAATTTTCTTCAGAAGCCAACCCCAGAGCTCCTTGAATGTCAAAAGTAAGTGTGCAATTAAATTACATAAAATGACGAAGATTCATTTCATGATCCGCTATAATTATATGACTTGGGCACGAGCATTTATTTAAAATTACTATTTTTTATTAAATCGTAATATAAAGCCATGTAATATAGTCAAATTGTGTGCACCGGGATCCATTGTATGTCTATTCCAAGTCTAATCAATAATTTGTTCAAATCCTCTTCACAGACCGAAGCCAGTCCTTCTGCCCGTGGGAGAAGCAGATTTCCCTTATGACTGGGTTGCCAACATTGTGGAAACTCAGGTTTTACGGGTTGGTAATCTATACATAATTGGAGTTCCGGGAGAACTGACAACCATGTCCGGTCGACGAGTTCGGAAAGCAGTTGAAGCTGTGGTAAAGCAACAACAACCTGATGGCCCTGACCCACATGTGGTTATTGCCGGCTTGAGTAATGTCTACACACATTATATAACAACTTACGAGGAGTATCAGCAGCAACGTTATGAAGCAGCTTCCACGCTTTATGGACCGCACACCCTCGACGCGTATATTAAACAGTTTTCACTGCTAACAGACAATCTCTTAAGGGTACGCCACCAGCATTTAAAATTAGTACTACTTGAGACGCTTTAATGTGTCCTTTACAAAAAGCTTTCCAACATTTTTTTCTTGAAGACAAACAATGAATTCATATGAGACCGGTAGTAAATTGGTTTAAAATACCAAGAAAGAGGATTGCATGCGAAGAAATTTGCAGCCTCTGCTAAACTCTGCTAAATCACCTTTGTTCAGAATCTTAATTTGCACCGTACTTTGAACATGCAAATACTGTAATATCTGATGTTATTATTTGAGAGTAGAATAATGCTAAAAATAATGAAAATGGAATTACTTCTAACTGTTTAGCAAAAGTGTTTAGACTTATTCTTACAGATATACGAAAATTAGGTTTGAAACGGTTTTGCTTAGTTCACTATAAAATGTAAAAAGTTGTAAAAACTTAATATTGTGCAAGTAAATACATAGATAGATCTTCACTTTAGTTCAAAAACACAATGCTTGTCATCAGCTCAAAGCGTTTTCCTGAAATATTAGGGTTTCAATTTTACTAAAAGATATAATATTGAGAATGAATTTGGATTTCATTAATCGTTTGATTCTATGATTTAAAAAAATTAGGGAGCTAATTTAGGAGCTGGACCTCCCCCACCAAACCTTCTTCCTCGGCAATGGTCTCTCATTAGCCCAATCATAATGGACTCACCACCATTTCTCAAAAGTTTTGGCGACGTTTTAGTAGAGCCAGTCCCAGAAGTAACTCCTAACGAAACAGTTGTCGTCCAGTTTGTAGGAGGTCATCCTCGCCACAGTCCGATGCGAGAAGGTACCTTTCTTTTGGTAGAACAGTGGGTCAACGCTACCCGGTGGAAAGTTGTAGCCACTGATGCCGACTGGAGTACCAAGTACGTTCAAATAAATAATTCCTTTTTGTATGAAGTACATATTTCATATTATCACATTCATCAATCAGAGAAATGACCTAATACGCCCCTGTCTTTAATTTTATAAACTTTAACCAACAAATGTTTCACTCTTAATTTACGATTTAAATAGATTGGTTTAAACCGATATTAATTCTTTTTTTAAATAGTTTTGGTTGCTGATGATGCAACGCATACAAGTTAAATTGACTTGAATGCTTTCACCCGAATAACTTTCCCACAAGATACATATGTTTTGTAGCATACGTTCTTGTCTTTATGGCTGTGCCAAAGTCTGTCTTTCAAGATGTAAATAGTAAAGGCACTTAAACATGAAGTGAGGAAAATTTACAAATGTTGGGAGTTGTTTTCTCGAAACGCTACCTCAATATTACCTATGTATATCAAGCTTCACTGATTGCTTTTTCTTATACGATCCGTGGCTGTTTTGAGCCTTTCTATTTTAGGTTTAAGTCATCCATGCTAAATTGCAGACTCACATGTTGCTCAACGATGGAAAAGATTATTAGGAGTCACGTTGTATGAATTTTAAGTCATTCATAATTGAACAACAGGATGTAGTACATTCTCCACTTGACAAAATGACATGTGGGTGCATGATGCATGATATAACGGGAGGTTATCAACGGCGCAGATTGACTGATATGTGTTATAAATATAATGAACATACATACACACACTTAGTATGTACATACATACAGTTATGTGAACACAGTTATTATTAAAATGACTAATTGAGCGAGTATTTAATTAGGAGAAAACACTTTTTGAGACAACGTGTTTGCTGTGGCGCAAATAATAAATGTGCGTGATCAAATGTAACTACAATACTTATTATTAGTAGAAACAATATGTTTTTATGCACTTATCAAATCATCATGCAAAGTCAGTACTATATAGTATCAGCCCAGATAACGATTACATTACACTACATTTTAAATTTTTTTTACTACCACCAGTAAAACGTTGATAAAATCTGTAGAGGTAAATATTTTCTAATATCTGTGTATTAAATTGTGCTTTAGAGTATTTAATTGATTAAAATGAGGAACTTAATAACGAAAGCGTGGCCGTTTTCAACCCCGAGTATTTTTTGTATACTATGTTTTTGCACATCGTGAATCAGATCCAGATAGCAATTAGGACATTTTGATCGTACCTGCCACCAAGTATGCTGTCAATTTGAACCAACTTTTTATTTAATGGCTTCATCACTAAAATCGACATTGCCAAAGTCAGAACAAGTCCACAATTCCAAGGTCTCTTTGCACCATATTCACCAACCATGAGTCATGACACACTTGTTGAGACAGGGGCGTCCAAAATTTAGAAAGATTTAGGTCACGGGAGAATGCTTCATGTCAGTTTGTGTTGCGGTAATGAGAATCAGTTTGACTTGGTTTGATGGGACTGGATAACCGTAGTAAAATGGCTTCCTTTGTTCGTTTATTAACAATTTACGAAATCTTTTCTGAATTACAGATTTAGATGGTTCCGACCTAGTTTTCTAAGCTCGGAAAGCATTATTGAAATTACATGGAAAGTTCCGGAGACCCCAGAACCCGGATTTTATAGAATACGCCACTTTGGTTATTCCAAACCTGCATCACGCTCAACTCCAAGGTCGTATCAAGGGTCGTCTAGTGTTTTCCAGGTGAGAATTTACTGTTGTACTGCATTTTTATTATATGTGGTTTAAAATCCAACAAGTGCTCCAATTGATCACATGATAAAATAGTAGCCATCTTTGCATGCAATTTTATTATAACCAGCCTATCTAGCTCCATTCAAGCACATCTTATGATTATCTACCATCTCTAGCTTTATTTTCCGCATCTCTCAACTCTGACTGCTTTAGATTCAACTGGCTTTCAGCATACTCCATTTTTAGTGGGAGCGGAAGGCGTGTGGGTGGCACTCTGAGAGAAGTCCTAAAAGTATATCCAACCGAGATACAGCAAAATATCATTCATTGTGATTCCCATATACACAAGATCCTCGTCGTACGAATAAGTATTTTGACTAAACATGAGGATGGAAGCAAAGTAGGGTTTGACGTAAGCTTCATACTTTGCCATAAAACAATAGACAATGGAGATGACGAATTGTTTTAAAAAAAGCTAATTTTTCACCAAATTTAATTCAAGTCCAACCTCGATTAATCTGTGCGTCACATCTACTTAAGCCGGTTTTCGTTAAAGCTGGTATAATTTAGGATATTAATATTCCAAGATTTTTTCCCACCAAAAACCTTTAGTTCTAATTTAATTCAGCTGTGTCGGGTTTTGTATACTTAAAGGGGACTATTAATGATGCTTGTATTTCTTATATAGCACACGATTTACAGATATTCAAATTGTCATATTGTACAGCAGAACAGAACGGAACAGAAATAATTTCACAGAAGCTGTGTGTTTACTAATTATTTTTTTGTAGGTTACTATTCCCGGAGGTGAAAAGATGGCACATCCAATGTGGGATCCTCGTCCAAAGAAGCCGTCAAAGATCCTTAGCGTTGGCAATTTATGGAATGCCCTGAGCTCCGCCATAAAAAAGGTCGGGTAGTACGACACCAAAGCTTGGAATAGACATTTCTATTTAGAACTCAAGTGTCAATGTTGTTCTTAATTTTTAGTCAAAACGACGATTTTCTTTTTGAAATATTTATGCCGCATTTAAAATGGAAGGAATAATAAAAATTAATTTTTGTGACCTTGTACCGGTCAAAGAGGGGCTTGATAATGTGTGTTACTAGTTATTTCTACTTTCTCCTTTTTTACTTTATAATGGACTTCACCGCAGATGGTTTCTCACAAAAAGAAAGTTTGTAGCATGTGTCACCACCTACAGCTCTAATAGTATGAAAGGCAATTTTGCCCGTCTCGTAATGTTTTTCTCTTCCTATACGGTTAATTGGCAGTGGGAGGATATCTTAAAAGTCAGAAGAAAAATCAACTGCCATCTTTCCATTTCGTGCCTTCACATTACCCTTTTACTAACACAAATCCATTTTCATGGCATGGAAATGTTAGCAGCCACTTGTTTTTCTCACTTTTGCGAATGTAACTTTCTCCTACGTAAAGAGAATCGGAAAGATAAATGCTCATGATTCGTGTTTTCTTCTCATGAGTTTGGGGACGGAGACATGTGAGGACTACAGAAAACCGTGTAGCGCGTTCAAGATACCCATCTACAGTGCTGTTGTCTGTCACTGCCCTGAAAGGGATTTATTTTTCACAGGCATGAAGAACATTGTCCTCATCACACAGTTTCAAGTGATGCGGCTGTGACACACATATATAATTTCCATTTGATTGTATGGTTTGTAGCTGTCCGCAAGATCGTTTATGAGAATGCCGTTTGCGTCACTTTCGCAAGGCAGCTTTTTAACTGTCAGAATTTGAGTTTTGGAGGCATTTTGCCTTTTTGCAAACCATATTTATTGGACGCTGTTTTAGCATATAATCATTCTACGTTTTTATTTTAACTTAAGAAAGCAATACTTTTATTTGCGAGTTTGCCTGTATTGAGGTATTTATAGTCAATTTAATTAAAGGTTTAGATTTTTTAAACTAATATACAACTGAAACTGATTGCTAAACTGATTGTGAACAAAAGTGTTTTAGCAGCAAAGCAACTGAGTTTCAAGATGCCCCGTAGAAACATATCGTTGCGTTCTAACCCCATTTTGCTTTTTGGCAGCACGAAAATTGGTACCCTTTCGATATCATTTGCAGAACTGTTCCATTTTACTGTGTCAATAGTTTTGTACACACNCGAAAATTGGTACCCTTTCGATATCATTTGCAGAACTGTTCCATTTTACTGTGTCAATAGTTTTGTACACACACATTCGTAACAGTTTTTGAAAGTTTTTCCAAGAAAATTGGAAACAAAAGTTGGTAAACTGAAGAAAGAGAAAAATGTCCACGTTATTATTCTTCATATATGTGGAAATTTCTAGCACAGGCAATAAGTTTGTTTGTCATGAAACTCTTCAGCAGGAATCTCTTAGTATTCCTACTGCAAACAATTTGCATCCTTTTCATAACATGGATTCGCATTTCCAGAGAGAAAACTTGTTTCTGTCCATCGCTAGGTTAAAGAAAGAGGGTTATGCGTATTCCCGTTTTCAAAGAGTCATCTATTCAGACAAAAAAGTGATTCATGTTCTCATACCATTTCCTCCAAAGATGTGCCACCTCCTTCCTTGCAGAGAATGAGAAATGGACTTGAGACGAATGATTGCTCTGAGCTCGTATATTCTTGCATTAGTATCCTTCGCACTAAACGTGTGTAGGGAGATCGGATCCGACATCTCACAAACTTTTACTCTTTCTTTTCACCGTACATTTTATATGGGTTATAATAATGATTCGATATCAATTTCGTTCCGCTCCTTTATTTCACGTGCATCGTATCGAAGCAGATGCATGGTCTCCTCTCCCATTAAAACTGATATGCTTTGTATCTCTCATCTAACTTATTATGATGGAGTAATCAGTCATTGTCATATTGTCACACGTCATTCCTTTCATTTTCTTTGTTGGAAGGCACCTCCGACAACACCACAAGGACATTTTACTCTTTGTAAAACAGGAACGAACCAATTGTACCTACACCAGCCGAGTGATAAATCTGCTACAAAAGCGGAAAACCTCTAGAAAGCTGGTCGTATGCTATTTTCCATTTTAATGGTCAAATTTGCATCTTCCACGCAACCATACTCAAAACAAAAAAGACAAATTCTCGGTTCAGTCGAGAAGTTTTAACTCTTTGCCGGTTCGAGTCATCAATTGTGTTAGGTAATTGATCCGATTTATCCTTGAAAGGACAAATAAAATTACAACCGAAACTGTACGACTGTGTACAATACCTACAACAGAACTATTCCACTATAAAACTTTTATACTGCTGCTGTGGAAATGTTTACTGATAGCTGTTTTCACCTACTGCTATTGACGCTACTGGATTTATGCGATAAAATGATTTACTCATTCCAACGATCTAGGAACTGACAGTCTTACATCTATTACCTTGAATTTTGAATCACATTACTCTATCCTACCTTCACCTATTTTCATTGAGGAACAACTCTGAATTGAGCACAAAAACCCAAATGAAGGTTTTCTTTGAGGCTTTCTAATTATGAAACTTTGTATTTTGCTAAGTTAAAGTTTAGAACAATTTGAGTGACGTTGGTGGACAGTTTTTGGATGATGTGTTGGCCTATCGAGTGATACAATATCCAAATTAAACATTTTCTATCTGAATTTCCAACACAAGTTTGATCTTATAAAGCAAGTGTTATCCACATAGTATCACCTTGAAAGTTCCTGGCTCCAGAGATTTATTTTTGTCAAGGTAGAAGGCTCACAACATGATATGTTATGCCATGCCTTAGTAAATACTAATCCAATTCATTAGAAGTGGAAAACCAGGAAAAATGCAAAAATCCTAATAATTTGTGTAGAACAAAACACCTAGCATTTTGGCGCTTTCATTTAAAAGACATTCTTTGTGGTTCAATTCCCTACATTTCTAAAGTTCAGTAAATCTGTCACCATTACGCATAATGATATAAATTCAAACAATGTGCATAAATCATGAGAACAGGGGAGACGTAAAAACACGGTTTCGGTTTAAAATGGCTGATGGAAAAAATTTTGTCTACAATTTCTATTTTCTCCAATGTGCAGAGAAAAAAGATTATACATAGAGATAATTTATCCCAGACAAATGGTCTTATAAAAAATTGAGTTGGAATAAAAATGTTATGGAATTTCCACATAAACGGAATAACTTGTAGTCTTGTAGTGTACATCGTAAATACACACAAACACATCCGTACACAACATCAACCCCGGTGGAAGGTATGTATTCCTTTTCCTACATCGGAAATTGAAGCACGTTGCAGCTTACATCCAACGTTGCTCAAATACCTTCCGAGGATTTTGTGTGGGTTTTGTCAAAACAAAAAGATTTTCTTTTCAAATCCCATTTTGATGATTCCAGCGAGTATAAAATTCCAAGTGGTAGTTGGAATTTCACTTTAAGAATACATAATGCACAAAAAATATTGAGTTATTTTGCTTCTTGTCTGCCACGTGTTACAATTACAGTAAAATGGAAGTGGACTTTCTGAAAAGAAACATGACTTTAATGGATTATAGAGAGTAAATGTTTTTGGAAAGCAAATTACAGAACATTTTTTGCAAAATAAATCAATTTTAGAAAACGTGCATTTTATTAATTAAGTATCTTTAAAGTTGATCAAAGGTTAGTACGTAAATCATGAAGTTACGAGACCATGATGGCCAAGTAAGCAATATAACCCTACAATTGCCGTTTTGGAATGTTCTAACACATTCTCATGTGACTTACATAGTTTGCAGGCCTTGTAAAAACAATTTTAAATGTTTAAAAGTGTCTCGTTCTTTGATATCATGAGATAGATTTTTTTGATACCACCTTAAAGACCTTCCTTTGATTTATAAAATATTACTTTCGGTATGCAATGTGTGTACGTAATTTGTGCTAAAATATTTTGTCAAATCGAACGTCATAGCGGTATTAAGCTGAAATTGATGATTCAAAGGAATGGAATAAATTAATTGACGTGTTCAAATTGGCATACCACTCGTCGACATGTTATATTCAACATTCATAGAAGTTTAACAATACTTATCCAACTTCAAAATGAAATAGCTCAAATTAGAAATATTAGATCACCAAATATTAAGAAATTATTTAAAGTAAGACACACCATGTGACAAAGAAATTCAACGTGATGGTTTCGAAGATGTTCATGACTCATTTTAAAACTGAAATTCATATTGTGAGATTACTTCAATTTCAATTTCTCTCATCAGAATTTTATTGAGCTCTGAGTATTTACGTAGCAGGTATTTGCTTAATAAGTAAATATTATTTAGCTTTAAATATATTTAAGGATCTCATGTAAGTAAAAAAAACTAATAGTAATTCGGCACACTCATCCACCTGTTTCTGACAGGTCAAGCAACATCAAGAGAAGCATAAATTACTGTTAAGTTTCCGTTACCTTTTGTCTTTAACTTCGTCCCAATTGTTTGCAACAATCAATTGACTTTTAGAATGCAAAAGTCTCTTTCATGATCAAGTCTATCTAAAAGTGTTTATGAGTAAAAGACTTTTGTGATTTAGATATGTATAGTCCTTTACTTCTTTTTAGCTGAAGTATATTTCGTCCGAGCAGATAGTTAAGATATAGTAGCATCTCTCAGATCTCATCGTATCTGTCAAAAATTTCAAATACAAACAAATGGTTTTGTTTTCTCGACTTTGTACTATAAACACTTCGAAAGTTTCTTGGACCCGATTCATGTCTATTTCTATTTTGCGTGCATCTACCTTTACACTACGACACATTGCTTCAAGGGTATTTTCAAACACGCAAATATAAAATGTCACCGCCTATTTGCCGATGATGCCGTAATTTTGCTAACAGACATTTGTCAAATTTTAAATACAATTTTAATTTAAACAATAAATACAATTTTAAAATCGATTCATCAAAATTTACGTATTCCAGTGAACGTCAAACAAAATATCTTAATTGTTTAATCTGGATTATGTATTTAGCAGTTTTTGTTTGACCTTGCAATTTTTGAATACTTGTATAATTAGAAATCTTACACAGTTGGTCGTGTAAATGTTACCCTATACATATAAAAATACTTTAAGTAGAGAGCAGAGTCGGTAAGTATATCAAATTACATAGCAAATTATATAGCATTTTACATAAACCTTTTGCTCCTTATGTACATGTTATAAATATTTGCTTTTGACGACTATTTATATTTGGAGTAGGTAAACTTATCTACAGTAAGTAAAAATGCCTGTGACTTTTAAAGCGCAACTACCCTTCGTGAAAACATTAGTGCCTGATGTATTTATGATTACAAAATGAGCTTCAAAAAGTTAATGTGCCCTCAGTTTCATCATGTCTTGGCTGCAGTTTTGACTATTTCTTGCCAACATCTTACAATAATACCGTTCGCAAAACGCATTGTGGAGGAAATGGAGCATTTACAAAGAAGATTGAGTATAATACCTAGCTCATTTACGAAATACAAAAAGTAATGGGATCTCCCTTTACTCCCTGTCTTCACATGAAAAGTCCTCAGGCCGGGGCGATTTATTATAATACTCCGTTTGCAGTTGACGTTACGTAAGGTCACCCTTGGGAGAGTCGGGTGTCATTCAACGTCTTCATGTTCGCTGCACTCTCCCGCTCGAATGGAAACCTAAAAAAGTTATTTGCCACAAAAGTTCCGACGACGGGGAAAATGTAATAGAGAATATAAAAGATGAGTGGGAGGACTTTATGCAGGTTTCAAGGATTTACGAGCCCTTTACTTGGGCGACTCAAAGGTATGGAAAGTAGAACAATACATATATGAACTCAGCGAGAGCATTAGTAAACTCTGTGCTCTCAAAATGCTCAATCTGTATCAATTGGAGATTTAAGATATCTTTGTTGGCGAAGCGAATAAAATCAATCTGTTGACTTTGAAGGAAGCCAAATATTAAATTTTAAGTGACGTTTTTTAATGACGACACCTCGACCTTTGCAATTCATGGCTCCATGATATCATTATCATGACATTGTGTTATATATGACCAAAGCAACCGTGTAGGTAATAGCACCATGCTGCCATATCCGTTAGCGAAACACACCGTAAAAATGAAGCACATGGCGTAAGAAAGTGTTGAAGGAAAATGTGGTGACTATACGTTTCCCTCTCGATGACATGACCGGGAAACCCCTCCCAAATCCAAAGTATTCCCAAGCGGACGCACAAGGTGAGAAAGAAGGCTTTTATGCTCCGCCAAAAAAGACATTCCACGCAGACATAGCGATTCTTCAATTTTGCTTGGTACTTAATAGTCAGTGGCCCATTTCATTGTTTCAAGAGTACATTTTCTTGAAGGTTTTAGTTTTGGTCAAGAGAAAGTTTATATACATAATGAAATGTACCTAATTTCAATGAGAAAAGAGATAAAGAATGGTACAATCCTCCTATTCATAAAAATGCCATCTTCCGTGGTTGTAGATTCGCCAAATTTTTACTGGTGGAAGCCTGTACACTTTTTAGGTTTTGTGGGGTGCACTGTTTTTATGCTCGCCAAGCGAGCAATACTCTTTTTCTCGGAAAGAATACGACTTGAACATCCGCCTTTCGCCGGTGTCGTTGTTGAGAGTTTAATGCACTAAAACTTTTACTCCATTCATAAGCAGAAATGTATAGAGATTTTTACGATTTTGTCGGACAACTAGAAACTAGAAGAATGTTTTTGAGAAAAGATGTTTGAAGAAATGTGATTTTTAACGAAAACATCTTTTAATGATTTATTTGGTCAATGATTTTGATTGGTATCATGTCCATTTTTTTCTTTTATGGCTTTCCCCAAATATTTCATTATGTCAGTTTACCTTTCAGCTTTTTGAAATGCACAATTTGGCAAGCAGTTTATTTTTATTCATGAAACATCTCATTCGATCATGAGAGTCATGAGTGCATGAGAAAACCTGACCACTTAAACTGTCAATAATCCCATGACATGGATATATGTATGTACATATATATGATTTGTGAGCAAATGTATGTGATTTGACTTTAAGTTTATTTGTAGCCATTGTGGAAGCATGAAACTTCGAGTTATCCTCCCTTAGGTTTCTTTCATACTCTGACCCAAAATACTCATATGTAGTTGTAACTAACTTTGTAAATAAAATTTGAGAATAGACATCGAGCAAGTAAATGACCGTGAAAGCTATCAGGTTTTCAAATGATAATTTGATCAATACTTTTTATGGATGGACATATTCCTGACTGTATGATATCCAGCAGTTCTTTACACTATTTACTAAAGATTTGAATGGCCACACAAAGCTATTTCATCCAAAAATATAGAATCTTATTTAGGCATACCATCTAGTCCTCAGAAATTGCTTACTTGCATAACTTTACTATGCAATTCATACAATGAAGGAGGCGTGTCTTACCCAAAGCTTTATGTTGTGTTCTTTGAAATCTCCACTTATAATTCTAGGCGTGATTTCATGTGTTTCATCAATCTAGTCTGCGACATGCCTCAGGTATTAGTATTTTTATACAAATGAAAGTTTTTTTAAACCTTGCTTTGGTCCATTTACTCAGATACACTTTTCTGTCAGACGAAATAACCTCGACTTAAGCTAATTAAAAATCTAAAAAATCAAGTCTTAAAATAGCGTTTGAAATACGATTTGACAAATGCCAAATGATTTATAGTTCCGTTTTAAATTACATAGCCAAAGACTTTGACATAAAGTCAGTGTGTTTTAGCAAAAGAGTCTATCTGGTCGCCGTTTGGAAAACTCCACAACAAAATATCTCTTTTGTAGGCCAGTAAAGCGTTTTTTCGTAAATGCAAGTGACATTAAATATCAAACTCGTGGAGATAGTAGATGGGCATTTCCAAAGAATGTTTTGGAGTCAGTCGCACATCATTAGGTGTTTGTAAAAGGTGCCAAACCTTTCTATAAATCAAAATCAAATTGGTTTCTCCATTTTTATCTAGGGGAAAGCAGCGGGGAAAATGAAAGTGCATATCTTGACACATGTTCCTTGAATTATGTAGGTTTTACCTATGGTGGCATCCTGGGGACTTGTTCCTGTCACGCTTTAGTGAGAATTGTGCCGTCTCACTGCTAGTATCATACCTCACTCTACGAGACAATATAATTTTCTTGTATGGAATAACGGTAGTGTACAAACCTATTTATTCTGCATGGATATGTTCTCAATTTTGTAATGGCTTTATTTCCTGTTATATCCTACAGCTTGAGAACGCTGAATGTTTGTGGAATACAAAAGAGAAAGTGGAGACAATCTTTTACGCTCCTTTCATTACTTAAATTGAATTTGCCTGCCGCATTGTAATATCACATACGCTTCGGAGGGAGAAATAAGCGAAATGCTTTTATCGGTTTTTTTGTGAGACGCGTTGCTCACTAGTGAATATATTCAATTTGGAAATTCATTGCAACCTTTCAAAGGTAAGCTTTAACCTGTATTATTACGAGATTTTCACTTTCGAAAGATAAAATTGAAAGGTTTAAACCACAATGATCACTGCGATGTAGTGATTGAAAGTCTAATACAAACCAGATTACCTAAAAATCTCATCAATGATTGAAGTTTAGTTTTCGCAATATCATCTGCATTTACTATTTGTACTTGATCCTTACAAAATTGTGGACGATTTGTGTAAGGGGTTATTTGATAAGCTTATAGCAGTTGTGAAATGCTTAAAACGTCCAGAGTTTACGAACGCATTAACGGGATCTTGGGTAGAATGAAGTTGAAAAGAAAATGTCTTTTTTATTTCCCCCAGGATCTGTAAACACGTCACTGTAAGAGTGGTAAGTTAAATATGAAATGTCAATTACAATGATTGGAAAATACCCAAGGACATTTTCACCCGCATTATCCCTATTTACTAGCTTACAATTTATTGAATAAAATTGGCAATGGGAAATTGCGGGTGTTTCGAGCTTGCCATTATTGTGTAAATGAGTTGATCTCATTCCATCACAAAACAAAGTCCCATGCATAGCAAAAGTATGCTCCTGTCATTTTTCGGGCCTTGTCATTATTTTCTTCTTTGATAGACTTTTTAATTAAAGTGGTTACTTTTTCTAAATTTCATAGGAAGAGGTATATTGTATGTTTATATTTAAATAGAAATCACTGAAGTTTACCTTCCCATATGACAAAAAAAACTCTTATGCAATCTCAATTAAAATTTGCACATCGGTCGAACAAGATAAATGAGTTTGAGGCAGGTTGAGAGAATCAAATATTTTCTACAAAATTCGGATGGGCTCAAACCTAGTTTGGATTAAAACTTTATGCTTATATAGTTTTATTTAACTTCATAGTTGGATACAAATATGTTGCTCCTATTGTGTACTAGGTAATTATTATTGAATGTCATGCATTATCTTAAGCCACAAATCCCAAATGGCAAATTGAGATAGCGCTACGTATGCCCTTATGTAGTCGAAACTATTTACTATTTATTAATCACTAAATGTTAGTTTAAAATGAACTATAAAATAAATTTGTCGTTACTTTTCACATGGCAATATGTAAGTTCTTTATCTCAACGTTTAATACTCCTATACTGTCTCATTTTTCGTGTCTGGATGACTTTCATACACAAAAACTACCAAATGAAACTACAAAATCAAATTGATACGGTCTGGAGCCTTCAAAGTTTTATTCTTACATTATTAGTTCATAAGCAAAGAGTTTACTTAAGCTTTTATGTCTCCACGATGTGGACTCATGTGGGAGTGCGGGAGGAAAAATTCATGAACTTTAATGTATATATGTTTATGCTGAGTTTTGAAAAGTGGTTTTAATACTTGATGCCATTTCCTGATTCAGAACTCTAACTCTGAAAATGAGTGTGCCTAATTCTTTAAATAATATAATAGAAAAAGTATAATTATCCCGGATGTTGCACACCATGCTATGTCCCATCCTCATAACCTGGCAGTTATGTTACGACGGAGGGAAAGTAATGAATTTGCAAATGTGTCTAGATCATTCCCGCCCCGCCCCAGTTGTTGTAATATGTGCAAACGGCACTTTACGTTAAAAAAACTAATGGTAGTCGTCTAAAAGTGTTTGAGGTATCCCAAAGAAAACCAAACACTTGATTGTCCCGGCGGCATTTAAAAGCTTTAACTGGTTTCAAGTGACTTCTCCCGCTGGAATTAGTGCTCTGGTATTTGTGGGAGACTTTGTGGAATCGGCTTTTTTAAACTAAAGGTGTGCTAGACTCATAAAACCCCAGAGGGCAAAACGTTCTTCAAAAGTTTTCTCTTTTGTGCCCATTAAGCTGCAGCATTTCAAAAATGTCACTTAAAGCATGAGGTCGTCGTATACACCTACAAAACATCCTTTCATTTCAAAAGTTTTTATATTCTTGCTCTTTAATTACTACCGACCTAAGCCAGAAACATTTAAAAAACTAAAATCATTCTACAAAGCAAAAGTATTTTTTGAAGAGGACAATTAGCCTTTATGGCATTGTTATCTAAAAAGTGAGCCAGAATATTTTGCCACAGAGCCTACTTTACGAGGCTGCATTTGTCACAGTCTGCTGCCCA
>JAHZMY010001984.1:0-10979 GCA_027743915.1 Seira sanloemensis | reverse complement strand
AGTCTCTTCCCAGCTTTCACTTCGGATCGGTTTCGAGGATGAGTCGGCTTTGGAAGTGTTGCCAACATTTGCTGAGTTACTGTTTGAGCCACCACCGCCGCCAAAAAGTCTCATGCAAAACATGATGAAAACTTGAATAAACTCGAGTCGTCTTTTTTAAGAAAATCTGAATCGAACTATACAATCTGGACAGGAAGGCCTTTTTCTTGGTCTCCAATGTACGCACAGAGAGAAAAGTTTTTGTAAAGCGTGTGTGTATTTATTCACTACGAGAGTGTTTTTTGTACAGTCGTATTGAACCAACTGGCATAAAATAGTGGAAGCACTTTGGTTAATGAAATGTGTGTACGGCAGTTGGTCAAACAAGTTTCAGTTGGATTCCAGAGAGAGCTATCCCTTTAAATTTCCGCATCAAGTTCAAAGTAAGTCGTGGTTTAGCAAAAACATTGCTTTCCGTAAAGAAAATCGGCTTTTTGCACATTTCCCTTTGCTTACTCCAATTTGTCTTAAGACGTTGAGACAATCTTATCCGTATGTCAAGTAGACTTTTTCTCACTAAATTTAAATAAAAGTCCCATAGGGCTTTTAAAAAAATGCTGAGAAAGATAAAAGTGAGAATGACACGCATTGAGTCAAAAGAGAGAAGCATTGCGTGGACCTCGTGAATGCGGTGTGGTGGTGGAACATGGATAAAAATAAATCTATTTTTGGTTTTCAAATTCCAGTCCGCACCCACTCCATCTTACGTTTTGCCATCCTCATTTCCGTCTTAATAACCTCCATAAGTGACTGGAAAGGGGCATAAGATTAACATTTTGAGTAGAAATTATTTAAGTATTTTGCTCTGCTGACGGAATCGAGAAAGGAAATTAGCTGTGTGTGATAGAAGCATGGTGATGCAATACTACTGCAACTTTTATTTCTGTCCTTCTTTTACTCCCATTCTGCCTCATTAACGTCTCCCAAGTTTTATGCAGCAAACAAGGATAAATTAACTCTTTGCCCTCAACTTAACTCCATGCAAAACCTGGAATCTATTAACACGCATTGGATAAAAATAAATCTATTTTTGGTTTTCAAATTCCAGTCCGCACCCACTCCATCTTCCTTTTTGCCTTCCTCATTTCCGTCTTAATAACCTCCATAAGTGACTGAAAAGGGGCATAAGATTAACATTTTGAGCAGAAATTATTTAAGTATTTTGCTCTGCTGACGGAATCGAGAAAGGAAATAAGCTGTGTGTGATAGAAGCATGGTGATGCAATACTACTGTAACTTTTATTTCCGTTATTTTTCTACTCCCATTCTGCCTCATTAACGTCTCCCAAGTTTTATGCAGCAAACAAGGATAAATTAACTCTTTGCCCTCAACTTAACTCCATGCAAAACCTGGAATCGATTAACACGCATTATTTCGGTCACAATACATGACATGCCACTCGAACTTATCACATAATGAGCTTACGCAACGAAGAGCTTAAAGAGCCGAGTTAAGGCGTTAACCGTAGACTCATAAATAGCATATTATACAATATGTATGCAGCCCTATTTCGCTAAATTTAAACGAAAATGAATTTCAACTTCATTGATGTCACGAGTTTTAGAGTTGAATGTTTGCTTGACCCTTGCTCCTGCTACCACTATAGCCATGCACATGCTTGAGTGGGGCTCCCATGTCCTATTCATCTAGTTCAAAATGCTACCCGTCTTTCTTCGCCACAGAAGCAGTTGCTCTTATTGCTTATGCTCCTGTGACATGCCAATATCCATCAAGATTATCCAGTTGAGACATAGTCGGCCTCGCAGTTATACGACTTATGATTGTACGTGTAGCTCACTCATTCTCAGCAGATTATGGCATAGCGATTTCAAAAAAATATGGTCCCCTTTTTCTCCCGTTTTGTTCCCCCTTTTTTCAATTGTTCATTTTCTTTAGCTCAGCTCTCCTGAGAAGTAAAGGGAGTTGGGAAAGGAATTGTTAAGGAGATCAAGTTGGGCTTTAAATGTGCTTTACAATTTACGGGGAAAATACGTAAACTTTCATTGCGCAAGTATTGAGTTAGGGGGACAGCTAAAAAGAGGAGAAAAAAGTTTTTTCTGAGACTTTGAGCTTGTCGAGTTGCAATCATTACAACAAATTTTCATTCTCTGCCGTAGGAAAGGAAAGACATTAAAAATAAGAAAAATAAGCAGTCTACCTATCCATCTCCTCGAAAGGGAGCAGCAAAGAAGTAGTAAAGACTGCTCAAAAGAGTGATCTCATCAAAGTGACTGCAGCTGAACCTGGGTGAAGGGAAATGGTGGACAAGAAGTCGTGATCGTTTCGAGACTTTGCTCTTTTTCACGAGGGATGCAGAATGAGAGAAGAAGGAGAGGGCTTGTCATCATTGACAAATGATATGGAGCTTTATAGATACACTTACACACATCTTGCTTTTTCCAAGCGATCAAAAAATGAGGGAGTCTATCTTTTTTCCCATTGTCAAACAAGGCAATAAAAATTATGCTCAAGATGAATGAGTGAAATCGCATTCATACATCACACACACTCCCTCGGAAATCTATTGGAAATGATTATGATTATGTAACGTTCCTTTGCCTGTCTTTACAAGCTCCTGCGATAGAAACTATTTATTGCGATGATGTCGTTAAGAAGGCTCATTTCTGTGCCTAACACTGGTCAAAGTGATTAGACTGGACCGCAGCACGCTTCCTCACGCGATGACTCTATGCGAAATCATGACGAATTGGCTGAAATTGAAGCGGAGCATGCAACTCCGACCTATTTACTCACAAAGGCAAATACTTATTCATTGCGCCACAAAAGAGCAAAAACTGTATTTCAATTGGGCAAGCAAAGGGAAATGAATTAATTACGCTTTTGTGGTTTGAAAAATCAAGAGCTTAATTGAAACGAGTAAAACAAACTTTCACAAGTTGGACAGGACACGCGAATCGCTCCCCGTTCAAGTTACATTGGAAAGCTCATTCGTATAACGCCGACCGTACACAAACTAATAATGTAACTGCATTAAAAGTACAAAACCTCACAGCTCACAGCAGTAAAAAAAAGTCAGCGGAGCGGAGCATAGTCCTGCTCATTATAGCGCATAATCCAATTGGTTTGATTGAATCTTTTGATTTCCATAATTAAATCCCGCAGTTAGCAGAAAGCTACGCAATTCATTCCCATTGTAAAATTCAACTCCAGTAATTTACACAAGGCCTGTCATACTGTTCTCTTCTCTGATTTACTTTTTCCGTCTGCGGCATTCACAACACAAGAGTAGGCTCACACATGCACCAATCAAATTACTCTTTTGCACTTGGAAAATTCATTTACATTGCAGCTAAATTCGTCGTATGAAAAAAATCAACAATGTTTTCTGCGACGAGCCACCCTAGCTAATATTTCAAACCACTTATAATTCCCAACAAAGAAGACGAAAAGCTGTACAAATTATCTTTGATTGGTATCTGCACCACCGTTAGTCCACTACATTGCCTTCCACTTGAGATAGGAATCAGTACAGCTTGACGCTGTCAAGGCCTGAGGAAAACAAAGTCCAAACAATATGGACAAACGCATTATTTGTTTTCTCTCGCACACATGCATACTCTCACTCTCTTTCCGTGTCTTTCACTTAAATTGTTCATCGCGATTCAACACTTTGATAAGGACGCACGCACAAAAAATCACGAGAAAACAAAATGCGATAGAGTCACATACATACACACATGACACGAAACAGGCGTACAGTTTAATGTAGACACACAAAGGAAAAAAATTTACTCCGGCGAAAACTCTTTTCTTCTAACTCGTGTGTGCAAGGTTAATATCATTTTATTGTAGAATGAAGCCGTGCCCTGATCTACCGCCACCACCAAAACCCAAAATCGGTTTGAGCTCCTTTCTCTCTCTCCATGAGCCTCTTATTCCATGGAAAATCGGAAGGAAACCATGCATAACATGCGTATGTTATGTAACTTGAGTGAGGAAAGGGAGCAGAGCATTGGAAAAAGACCGGCTCTTGAGAGAGAAAAAATAACGATAACACCCGGCTTCAGCTATAGTGCATCGCCTTTCTTTTCACTCACACATTTTTTCTCTCTCTCTTTCCTCAGACATTCCATCCATTCCATGGCTTTTCAAAGTTTCATTGCCTAGACTTGAACTTGCATTAGGAGCGTATAAAAAATCTGTATGTTGTGAGGCTCTGAATAAATAGAGATTCCTCTAGGGCGACATGCGTCTTCTCCAACTTTTCCATATTATCGCTCACTTTCCCATGGAATACCACAAACAACATTATCATTTACACGATGCTTCACTCTCTGCAATCAACTTTCCTCTCTCTCTCGCACACACACAAACACACTCTGAGGCTCTTCATTGTCACTTTCCCTTTTTTTATGTTGTCGATATGCATGCATTATCATATTGCATCCTATTCATTTTCAACGGCATTTTCTCCTTCATAACACCATTCTCGCCTTTTTCATATCAGTTTCCGTTTCCACACAACACATAAATACAAGTACATGAGTACATACGGTTTCGCTACTGCAGTGGGCTGCTATTGTGCAGTGAGTGCAGTGCAGAGGCATAAATACACATATAAATAAAGTTATGCTTAGAAAAGTGTTTTTGGAAGATTGTAATAATAACTTTTTTATTCCTGTGACAGTGCATTGCTCCCTCGTCCCTTTTATTTATTCAACTTGGGATACGAGTCTCGTTCTGCTTCCTCCTGATAAAAACGTAAAAATACTGTTTCTACAGTTTTTTAATGAAAAAAAGGAAACTGACTATGGATTCGGTGTAACCTTGAAATATTTTTATTGCATAGTAAAAAACCAATTCAGCATTTCTGTTGCAATGTAATGGAGTTTACGTACAAGATATTTTGTATATTTTTTGAGCATTTCAAAAAAAATCAAATGTGTATTATAATGTCTTGTAATTTTCTGTACAAATTCAACGTAGAAAATTGCTTTCACAAAAGTTAAGTTTGTAGATAAGATATTACTAAAGTTGTAAGACAAAAGGTTGAAATCCGATGGCTGATATCTATCTTTAAATCGCACTGAGAGGAAAGTGAAAGCAGAGATAGAGAAGATGTGTTTACGTTTCCAGATTTTTTTGCGGCCATTTGACTCTGATGATTGCATGGATTTACTCCCTTGATATACTCGCAACCACAATAGGCAGACATTTGATCCAGTGATATAGAGATGAGATAGTTAAATGTAATGCACGACTCAAGTTGAACCAGACGAGTTTAGAGGATGGAATCAGAAATTAAACCGGATGGTATACCAAAGCTTACACTCACTCACTCCTGCCAAGCCTAATGCACTTTTTCCCAGGATCCTCAAACCAAAACATCTTCCCAAACTGAAAGAATCGCATTCACTTTGAAATAATGCAACTGTGAAGGAAGTCATGACGAAAAAAGTTGATGCCGAAAAAAAATCTACATGGACTTAGAGAAAGCCAATATGATCTGCATAATCTCGCAGAAGTAGTCAAAGTTTCAAATTTCTCGTTTCGATCTTGCGTGTGATTCCATAATCGCACTGCCAATACAAAACGTGCCTTTTCTTTTCGAGCAGTTTTTAGTCTTTGAGAGAGCTTCTAGTTCCGTTAGATCTTCGGAAATGTTAATTGAATAGAACGCAGACTTTCTCTTGATTTCCTCCTCGGAGTACAATAAATAAAGTGGAAAGCGTTTTATCATCCTCGTCGCCGTTCTCATTACCTCAACAAAAAACGCGACTGAGAACAAAGAGGCAAAATCTATGGTGGAAGTGAAAGCGCGTAGGCGTACTCGGAATTGATAGAAGCGTCTTCCCAAATATTCCAAAAAGCTATTAAACATAGAGCTGCATCGGAACAACCTTTAAATTGATTTAATTCTGAGCCTAGAGAATTGACTCGACTCGAACACTGCACTCTCCATTTATTCCCTTCTTAGACAACTCTCACAAATAACTAAAGTTGGAGATCACACGAAAAGAAAATGAAATTTTCACCAACAAAGGGAGATCCGCAAATAATATACTTGACTTTCATCACCGATGCATTGTAGGGGGAAGAGAATCTTTTTCATATTTATACACAATTTATCCTCCCTTCAGGAAACGTAGCACAGTGACATTGAAAAGCTAGGAGTAAATACAGTCAGGGTAGAAACGGTTACGAAAACTTGAGAAGATGCTGGAATGACCATAAAAAGAGTAAAAAATGTTTCTCGAACAGGTAAAAGTGAAATGTGAAGGACAAAGAGCAAAGCGACTGTAAAAGGGGATAGTTAGGAAATCATCCATCCTTTTGTTTTTCCCGGAGCTCGTGTGGACCCACTCATTCGATTAATGTAGTTGATCTGAAACATATGTGTTCATGGACTCTTTCAAAACAATGTTCTACTGCAAACGTCGCTCTTTTTGAGTTTCATGAAGGAATCTTATCTCGCCTGTCCTTTTCCGCCAGTGTCGTTGTCCCTCGAAAGTGTGGAGTTTTTTGCTAGCTTCGAGTGAGACGCACTGATTGTACTCTCCATTGACGATGGTTTTGGTGGCAATGAGGCGAGGTGAAAGTATGTATCTCAACTGAAATCCCTTATTTCACGCGACAATAAATTCACTTAACTTGCTCAAAGTACGAACGACGGAGACAAAGTCAAGAGAAAAATATGGGAGGTAATAAACCGTCCCTACAATGAGCATAAAAAAAGAACTTGTTAAGACTCTCCACTGATTTTTGGAAATCGATGAAACTTTCCCTCTCAACTCTTCCATCACAAATACTGTGCAGCAATGCTGCATTTCTCCAATTTCTTGTAACAATGGAGTTTCGACGGAGCGGCAGCCGGTAGAAAACAGGAAGATGTTAGTGTTTAATACAAAGGAAATGATCTTAATTAATTATTACTACCTCTCCCAACTAAAAGCTTTCGAGAAAGTTTTCTTATCAAATCTCAAAAACTTTTCCACTGCCTCGAGACCTACCCTGTCTTAGAGGTCGGAGATGCAGGTAAAAATGCCTGCCAACCCGCACACGCCTGTAGGTGCAGGCGGGCCTGAAGAATTTTTTGAAACCCTGTGCAGGCAGGCGTGCAGGCAAAATATTTTGGAGAATCTGCAGGTGCCTGCAGGCGCCTGCAACCTAAATTAACAAAGAAAATTCAGATATTCTTCGGGTTTGGGGTATTGTAAGATTGAAGAATTTGCATAAAATTCGATAGAAAATGCATGTTTTGCTTTTTATTTTAAAAAAATTCGTTGGCGAGCCGACTAAGTCCTCATGATCACTGCAGTATCTACATCATACACAATTTATAGCATATGTCTCTGTGCCCTCTAACAATGACTTACAAGTACTATACAGAATACGGAATAGATAAAATAAAATTTGATGGGTAAAAAGTACGTAAGAAGTCATTTTTACGTAACTCCAATTCATTGATAAAGAAAGTTATTACCCACCGTTTTAAATTAGGTGGCATGATTGCCTTGTGACGATTAAAATTATAGTCTTTTGAGTTCAAAAATATCCGGAAAACTATTATATATAGGTATATGTACACAATGCAATCGGAATTTTATCTTGCAAGTAACATATTTGTAACGATAATAACTTTTCTTTCCCATGATTCCCATGTTAGTATAAAATGCAGGCACACGCAGGCGCCTGCGCAGGAGAGCCGACTCGAATTTCGAAAATGTGCAGGCGTGCGTGTTTGCAAGACAATTTTTGCGTGCAGGCCTGCTAAGAAAAATCTGAAAACTCCGACCTCTACTGTCCCCACGTCAGCGTAGCAAACTTTCTACTGCTTTCCACCTTCTTGGGTCGCGGCCGATTAAAAATGAATTAAGATATGCAAAGTTGACAGTTGATGTGACCATTATTTCAGATGCACGACGAGGGCACAGGTAAACTGCATTTCTTAATAAAAGTGGTAGAATCTTTACCTCCTTCAAAAGTTTAAGCATTTCTAAAATTATTACCCCAGACTTTCATTTTTTTATTCTGCAATTAATTCAAATTTTCATGTGCACTCTACGAAAGCGATATGTACAAAGTGCGTTCCAACAGATGTACTAGCTTCAACAATGTACGAGTTTTCCAACTCTTGCGCTCTCTCGCAACAAATAACTTTATAAAAAATGAAGTTTCAGAGTGTGTAAAGAAGAGGAAGCGGAGTAATTGGGTTTTTAAAACAAGATTTAGGAGGGTTGATACCATCTCACTTTAGTCTTCATAATGAAGCTCATGCTATTGCATGCAATGGAGCCACTTCTGAATCTTGTACTTTACAAAACTTTTTTTTCTGGTGAGATTGGGGAAGCACGAAGCTGTTCCATGCAAAGTGAATGCCCTACAACAAAAGTAAACTTTAGTTTTTACAAGACAAGCGAGCACCATTTCCTGTTGCACGTTGCACCACAACCGCACCTCCACTTCTCTATTCTTGGCCCTACTAAACGATATAATAATGCAAATAGAATGCAACAATGGGGAAAACATTAAGTGAGCTTGCTTTTTCCTCCTCAAATTTCATTGGAATGAACATCGGGCCATAGGTTTATCGGTAGGAGGTTGTGTGTATGTGTAGCAAATGCACTTCAACTGCCGCCCCTCCTCCCTCCAAAAAAATAAATCTTTCCTGATGTAGCGATTCTACCTGGAAACATTTTGTAGAAAGCTCTTGTGCAGAGTGGTTTTCTCTTTTGGAAAGAAAAACTTTTTAAAAATGATGATACTCCACAAACTGATGGGGTTGTAATAAAACGGATGAGCTAACATTCTTCCATTCTCCCCTTGTGCAACTTTCCCCTAGAAGTTGTGTAGTAAATTCGCGTCGCATTCGGATACCCTTCCGCTACACACAAAAAATTCATCAACCTCCTTCTGTGCCTATTTCATTTCCTTTTTTCACCCATCCTCGTATGACGAAAATAACTTGTTTATTTCTCGTGCTCCAATAATGGAAAATTACAGGGTTGTTGTAATGTGTTCGAGCAAGAGAGTAACAACAACAGGCAACTGCGACAGTCTTTAAAGTACACACATTTACAACGCCCATGTGAAGCGTAAGGAAATGATAGTCGTCGTGAAAAATTTTCATGTTAGCTCTTTTGTCATTCCTCCATACAATATGGGCAAGTTTTATTTTTAAAATGACTCAACTTTTCAAATTAGCATTTTATGAGCGGCTAGAACAGCAGCGTTATACTCATTTTGCCATATGTACAATTTTTCAATTTAATGGCAACTATGCACGGAAATGAAGTTTCAAAAATATTGAAATGCGAAATTGACATGCTCCCTCACGACTTTATATCATCATCATGCATTACATCCACATCATTGTTTCTTAAAAGATTCGAAAATATAAAAAAGTACCATTAATCATTTCTCCCGATATTCGCCAGGTTCTCCTACACTTGACACTAATCCTTATCAAATGATTACAATCTTGGACGAAACAAAAAGTTGTAAATGCTGTAAAAAGCAATGTTGTAAACCCTCAATTTATAATGTTAGGAAGAGCAATAAATATTCCATATATCACTTGCCCTCCATTTATCACAATTATGAATGTAGTTGGAGCCATGTGCTATATCATATTATCTTGTTTCTCATTCTTTGAGAATCGTGCTCTATCTCAAATTACATTTATTACCTCACCAAGCTGATCTACACCTTCACAAACGAGCGCAAAGGGCATGATGCTCTCATTGTTGGATACTTGTGCATTGAAAATGCTCTTTCGACTGGAAGTCAGCAGAAAGAGAATCAAGTGTGTGTTTATATACCGTGGCTCTTATTGAAGAACATTAAAAAGAGAAGAAAAATGTGTAAGTTTCCTTTCCGTCTTTGAGCCACCCTTCAAATGGGATTGTCATTTGAGAAAGAAAACATCATTTCTTAACTCGAAGTACGGAAGCGCAAATGGAACGATATGAGATTCGATAGTGTTTTTACGCACTTATGCCCTCCAAACCGGTGTAAATGCACATATATTCTGAGAGCAGTGCATTTTTTTAAAAGAAATGTTCACTTGACTTGACTCTATCATCTTCCACTTTGGATGTAGCACACCCGCAATCAATCCCTCTTCTCCGGCAAATACTACGGTGCATTCGAGTGCATGCATTGCGTCAAGCGAGTTTATTTTGCGAGTAAAAAATGGATTGGGATTTGTATTTCGTATGCTTGAATAGAGCATGGCATGGATTGATGATGATGGGCATAACTTACATACAAAAGTAATGCTCAGAATACCTAAATCGTACAGATGAAGTGCAACGTGCACTATGCTTGCAACTGCAACCTGCAACGAATGTAGGTACATATATAAAACGAAAAGCGACACACATAGTTGTATGCATTGTACATGGCCGACGTCCGGAGACAATTTGGTTCTGTTACTGGAAAATAGTTGCCAAATGTCGAAAGTTAAAGCCAGTGACATTTAAATTTGTCAAGCGTTTTTTCTACAATTACGTTTTTGTAGCTTAGTTATTAGGACAATTTTACTTCAAATACACATCCCTGAAAATTAAATTTCAAATAAAAAAACTAGTATAAAGTCAATCAATCAGTCCCTCCAATCGAGTGTTGCATCTTTCTTATTTTGTGTTCAGTTACGAAAACGGTGTCACATTATTGATTGCAGTGCCAGTTTACCCCAATATCGTCAACAGCCTCTTTGACTTTTCAGGTCAGAGTCCAACGCTGTTTTATCGGAGATATAAAAGAGTTTTACCAAAAAGAATGTTAGCTTACCGCTTGAGCTGTAAGGATGTCCACCAGATCCGCTTTTGCCTTTGTCCAAGACACCCGATTTTTTCCCAGCGACTAAACCATGATGTTGCGGAAAGCTGTGATGTGGTGCGTGGTGATGCTGAATTGCACTAATTGAATTTGACGATCCACCATTCACAGACACTCGATTGTCACTTCCAGGCAC
>JAHZMY010001983.1:0-15638 GCA_027743915.1 Seira sanloemensis | reverse complement strand
TATTTTTTCGCTAAATGAAAACCAAATAAAAAATTTATTACGCGATTATTTTGGAACATGCTCGTAGGGCTCTCTCGAGTCACGCACCGCTTCTTCGTATCTAACTCTACAACTATTTGCCAAATTAAAAGCGAGAACAAAAAGTCTTTCAAAAAAAAACTTTTTTCATTTGAATTTTTCAGCTGTGGAAGCATGCATCCTTGCATTGGAATTACTGGGGAATAGGGTTATTTTGTGGTGGTGCAATTAGGAATTCTACGTGCGTTCTCTGGAGCATGCAGGAAAATAACTTCACCCCAACCCTTGTTCCAATGAAAGTGGAGAGAGCAAAAATTTCGGAAGAATGGAGACAGTTACAGAACAATTGTCTTGCTAATTGTTCCCTATGTTTGGAGAGTGAATCGTTTTGTTCAAAGTGTCCTACAGGCACGTTCCGTTTCCATTCACTTTAAAAGAGAAAATGCTTTATATGCTTTCACTGAAAAAATTAAAGGGCGACGCAAGTTTCCGAACAAAAAAATTCTATTCAACTCTTTTCCTTTGATTCTGATTCTGTTTTTACGCCCACCCACCAAAAAAATAAACAGAAAAACGGAATAGGCCTTCCGGATACGTGTATTATTTTGGTGGAAAAAATGCTCTGGAATGGAATGATTCTCAAAGAGAGAGTTGGAATGCTTTTTTCATCATCATCATTTTCAAATTAGTGGAATGCCACCCGCCGCCACCTTGCAGCAGTATTTAAATGTAAAGTTACATGGACAAACGTATTTCGCCCCTACATTTTTTGTATGTGCAGCGGATGGTATGTGGTCACGACATTATTGGAGGTGCATATAGTCCTTTTACATACATACTACACACACGCGCGTCCATTTTCTGATGACAATTAAGCAAAACACTTTTACAATTTGCAGTAAAGGGACCATTTCTCCAGTTCCATTTTTCCCTTTCAGAAGGGGGAAAATGGTTTTGTCATTAGTCCTTTGTGACTTTCACTTTTTACTGTGTGGTTTACTTCCTCTTGCGGTCCTCATTGTTCTTTTTTGTTTTCCTGGTTTTATTATTATGATTATTTCTTCGCTGCAGGTCCTCTCCTTTCTCCCTCAAAGTGAGGTCCATTTACAGTCTATTTACTTTACGATGTAAAATAGCCGCTAAATGGTTGTAAAAATGGAGGTTGCCACTGAAAAAAATAGCAGAGAGAAAGAAAGGTATTAACTACTTTTCCCCTGACTTTGACTACTCAACAGGAAGAAAAAAGTTTTTTGTCCAGCTCCCAGCTTTTACCTTTTTTTCAAATGATTTTTCCTCTCTTTTCCTCTCTTTCCGTGTCTACGGGATGAGCAGAAAGAACGAGCAAAGTTATCTTGTTTGGCTTCCGCCAAGAAATTTTGAGGGAGACCAGCAGTGTGGCAGAGGGAATAAGGAAAACCAGAAAAACTTTTCATGCTCCTAATAAAGTCCATTAATGATCCTTTCACTAACTACTCCAATAATTATGTCAACAATGCAATGACTTCCCCATTATTACACTTTACTTCCACAAAATAAAAACCGCAAAATACAATGGCTTCTTCTCACCACTAAAGAGCAAATGAATACAGTGGCAGGAGAAAGTCTTTNTCAACAATGCAATGACTTCCCCATTATTACACTTTACTTCCACAAAATAAAAACCGCAAAATACAATGGCTTCTTCTCACCACTAAAGAGCAAATGAATACAGTGGCAGGAGAAAGTCTTTCTCGAGAAAAAAATTGTAATTGTTACGTATGTACATACATGCATTATCATCGTGCCATGTGTTGTGATGTGGTTTCGACCGGTAGTAAAAGTGGTCAATCTAAAGTACATCGTAAACCAGATTTTGATTAGACTGTCTACAGCTTCAAACCCGGTTCTACTACTTTGTGTAGTAATGGCTTTATCTTCAAACTTGTAATTTCCGGTTGCTGCTGCTTACCCCACACCATTTCCATATTCCGATGGCAGTTTTAAAAGCATGCTATTGATTTATCAGTGAGGAATAGCTCATATGTCAAAAATTCCGGTTGTAGAAAATTGAACAAATTCAAGCGCCAGTAGCATTTCCTTTGCGTTAATAATATCGTCAAAATTACTATGTTTGATGCATAGATCATCTCACCCCAAACCGAAATTATTATTTTTTTGTTGGAACTGACCACTGCAGAAAAATAATAGTAATTTCAGTGCACTTTGATGCACATTTGCTATACACCATTTATTTTCAAGTGTAATTTTTCCTGTTCGCTGCATCACCGTCGTCTTTCCTTCCTTTCGTGAGAGCCTTGGTCTAGAAGCCGTAGACTAGAACGAATCTCAAGTGCCACCGTGACTGCTGCTTTGCAACTAAGTATTTGCACTGGCACTGGAATGCTGGAGATGAAAAGTACTCTCGATCTTTTTCTCCACTCCACTTCTTTTTTGGCGATTTCCGAGAGAAAATACGCTTTCACGTCTAGATTTCCCCTTATGTCCATTTATATTATTTGTAGCCAAGTATGACCTCTCAAGTAATAATATTATGTCATCAAATATAATATTCTTTACAATGTCTAACATTTTCCAAGACATTTTCCCCTCTTTAGCACTCCATCTTTAAAAATATCGCTGATAGCACTTCACTGAACAAACTCTGACCCTTGCATGGAGGATGAGGAAAAAAACTTTTTCTGTGTAATGTAATGTGCAAGATGCGTAAAAAGATATGTATTTTTTACGTCATCTCATGCCCACATAAAGTAGCTTACTTTTCCTGGACAAGGTGCTACTTTTGTGCTTACTCATCTCTAAAAGGAGCCTTTCCCATGTATTGCTATACGCACTTGCGGAAGTAGAAAGAGCAAAATTCTAGTAAGTATGTACTTTTTACAGGAAATTAAACACCAAGTGTCATCCTACTGCTTGGTAAAAATGAAATAAGGCAGTTTTTTTTCTAAAATTGCGTTGTCCTGATATGCTGACTACTTTTCCTCCCAATGGGAACCTTTTACATTTTCTCGACTTGTTAATACTTTTTTTCTGCAGATCTCATTACAACTTTAGGGAACATGACCAGGACAAAACTAGAGACAAAAAAGTCCCCTGATTCGTGTCAAAAGTCCTCCCACAGATTACAGCAACTTTCTCTGCCATTTTTTTCCGAGAAACTTTAAAACATGATAATATGCAATAATGTTCATTACCACATCATCACGATTACTATGTTTTAAAAAGTTCTTTTGTTCCTTTCCCTCCAGAACCTGAGAGAGAGAGAAAGTTTTTTAGGTGTTGCGTGAGCAAGCACGAAACACATGTTCAAAAATATAGTTGGCCTACACGTTTGCCCAAAGTAAAAATGAGGAAAGTGGAACAGGTCGAGTTTTTTCAGTATCTTTGAAGTTCCTCCTCCTCCACATCTTTTTCTGTATATATTTCAGTCCAGCAAATTACTTTAAGCCTATACGTCTGTCTAGGTGACCTCCAATCGTGACCCCTCCGCATTTCTCCCCCAAAGCTCCATAATATATCATAGCCAATGTGAAGTATTTAGAACGAGAAGATAACCGTAAGTAAACCACAGAAGGACCGAAATGTCCGAAAGTTTCTCTACCCTCAAAATAAAATGGAAAGTTGGTTTTAGGCCTACTCATGTCTCATGATATATGTATTTATTCCCTCTCTTCCCTCGTCTTATCAGAAGCACACGCTATTTAAGCAAAAGGAAAAAAAACTTCAGTTCCCTGACCCTACTCTTTTTGCACAGGGAGGCAAAAGAGATTCATCGTGACCTGAATTCCCGAGAGTGTTACCAATATATTATACTACACTTATTCCTTTTCTCTTTCACTTAAGCCCTGTATCAAGTACAGGGTCACTTTTCGCCAGGGACTGTAGGCCGAGCAACGAAACCACTTTTAACTACTTTCACCTTCCTCCCTGAAAACGGCTTCTCTACATGCTAAACTTTCACCAAGTAAGAGGCAGGAATTTAACCCTTCACTTAAGAAACTATTTTTTGTGTATGTTTATCCATGCAATGCTATCCTGCAACATCACTCTTCCATTCCATCCATCAGTTTTGTATGATATGAGGGAGCCATAGCAAGACTCTAAAAGTTTTTTTTTCCGGTCAAGACTTTTCTCAAATCAAGTAAGACGTGTGTACAACTCTTCAAAAGAACGAGTATTTTACTTGCTCTTATGATCCTAAGAAGACGGCCTCTTCTTATAAAATCGCTTCTTTACTGACGATAAGAGCAACCGTAAGTTCGTGTCTTGTGAAAATGTTGCTACGAGCTATACCTAGCAATAATCTGCCAACAAATATTTTCCCTCTTGTACATATTCAACTTTAACAAAGAGCAGGCACTACAAAGATTTTTCATTTTCGCATCTCAGAAATTTGTAAATAATTTACTTTTACTAAAAAGATAAGAACAGCTAATAATATTTTAAGTTTACAGAAAAACTCTTGAAATATGCATTATGTCTAGAAGAGCTATTTTTAAAAGGTTGGATACCATACAAGCAGTTTGTCTCATGTAAAGGATTGGAGGGATAACTGGAAAAAATGTGTAAGTCTTAAGAGATCTGAAACAGACTTGGAATGGATATGGAAAGCATTTCACATTTTTACCTTCGTACCCGCACAGACGGTGACAATATAATAGCGACGTGATGGAAAAAACCGATATACCCCGGAACTGGACCCTTAAAAATGAGTATTTTTTGTATTGGGTTTGACTGAATACGCTATTAGCTCAACAGGATTTTTAAAACGGATATTTTTCACTTACAAAATCTGAATTCCATTCGCGTCCACTACAAAACTCAAAAGTTGTAGGCATACGCTTGCCTCTCACTCTCTGCCTTTTCTCCCGTATCACGTCACACATCAACCAAAAAACCTTTGAGAAAAGATAAAGGGAAATGTGAGTAGCTCGCGCTTAGCTCCCAGCTTCACGTCAGATTTCTCAGAGTCCTTTGCAAAAATGTGTATGTGTATCCTGTAAAAAAAGATGTATTTCCTCTTCAAAAACGTATCATGAACCGAAAAAAGTGAGTTGAGTGATATGTATGCCTACGGACAAGCTCCTTTTCCTAACCCTTTTCTCCTTGTCTGCAAATAATCTGAAGGAAATCTGTGGGAGCAGGAGGAGGGGTTGAGAACCCTGCTTCTCTCTTATTTTTCAGTCAGTGTCATTGCCATTTTTTAGCTCTGGAAAAATGGATTTTTTACTTAAGAAAACATTAGGATATATACATAGGTATATATTTTTAAAATGGTGTACTCTCGCAGCATGTCGTCTTATTGGGGGCACAATGAAAGTTTGCAGGTTGTCCCACGTCCTGTCGCTTTCCTAAAATATACAGGGATTCTCTGTCTCATGATGGCCATCCATGGGCATATTTTTCATTGTCCTTGTCCCGGAAAAATAGGACCGCCCGTGTTTGTAAGAAGATAGTCTATCATAATATCGCTGCGATATACTGCGGCTACTCTTCCGTAGGAAAAAAATGCTCATCCATCATCACTGAAAGATTTTTTTACTTCCCATGAGAGCTGTTTCCTTCAAAAAAGGTAGAAACTTGCCCTTTCTTTCTGCCAGTGTTTATCACGGAAATATATATAGGGTGTTGGTGGGAGAGGAGAGAAATCTATGTAGTGGAAAACCATTAGTAGGTCATAGGCATTGCAGAGCCACATGAGTAGCAAAGGGAGTTTGGGACGCATCAATTTTTTAAAGGGAAGATGTGTCCACACGGGAAAATTACAAGAGGAAATTCAAAACTGGGAATGCACTCTTTCATATCAATCATTTCGCAAATTTTCAGCTTTCATAATGAAAATGAGACTATGTTGATGATGAGTCTGAGCGAGGTATTATTCTCGCGAAAATCTTGTAATTTATTACCAGCTTGAGTGCAACAAACGAGAGTGACGTGAGAAAATTTTGTGTAGATTAATTTTTCATCTGATGGCATTGCCCAGCTGTAAAGGAATAATAAAATACAGGCTTAGAGCAAAGTCCAAGGTAAAGTTTTTTTTTGAAGTCCGCGTTCCCTTGTGGCCAATTGACCGAGATTTTCCGCAACATGGCAATGCCGTGACATGACAGACAGCAGACAAGACTTCCTGGTCACGGTATACAGTTCATCTCGAGACAAAAAAGCACGAGTGTGAAAGAAAACGACTTAATTTTGTAGCTCATTTGTAGGAACACGAAGAGGCATAAAGTGTATTTGGGGCGACAGGAGAATCTGTGTGTATCGGCACTCTGACGGCCTCCTTTTCCCCATGCTTTCGGGACTCTATCAAAATGAAAAATGGTTCTTCACTTGGAAAATCACTGCTGTAATTAGCTTTATCCAGGATATAAAGGCTCCATATAGAGAAAGTGTGAGAATGGGAAAGTCTCGCTCTCTTCGTCTTTGTCGCCTTTTTTCGGCGAGAAATAAAACAAGCTTAATGCAAGTGATATGGGATACTTAAAAAGAAAAAGTTGTAGTCGTAAAGTATAATTCATCTTGTCGACCGAAAGAGTCACTACAAAACTCAGTCATTGCTTTTCTCCTCACCACTTTTACTTTTACATAATGAATCTCTTTCTACTTGAGGGAAATAAAGTGGTGTGGCGGTTACTTAACATCGTTCACTTTTTCCGAGAGGAGCACTGATTTCACACCATGCTTCCGGGTTCACACTGGCGCATGGAGATGGAAACTGACGAGAATCAAGATTTTTTTCCTCTCTCACTCGAAAGTAGTTTTCTTCTCTGTTTCGCTTTGAGGAAAATGGCAGTGATGAGGAGAGAGAGAGAGCGAGGAGAAAGGATCATTACCAGAGTACATGCACGGGTGATGTAAGGTGATCAGTGAATGTCACTCAGCACCTTGAAAAACAGTTCAAAGTACTTTTCTTTACTCCAAAGCAATGTTTCACTTTTTCATACAAAGATATTTTTGTTTGCATGGGAAAAATCAATTTGGAAGAGCGGAAAGTGGAACGGGTTCACCCTCAAAAGGAGAATAGAATTGGATGGGGGCACAGTAAGAAAAATATAGATGCCACATGATTGCCTCCTGCAAAAGCAAAATCTTTTGAACACGACGAGCTTGATAAATCAGCAAAATGTTTTCTTTTTTCTTTTACCTGTGCTGGTTGCGATCCATGCAGGTGAAAAGGGAGAATTGGAGGCTGCGACTTATACAATTTCAGTTAAAATGTGAAGAAAACCTCCTTTTCTTCAAAGTACTTTTTATTCCCTTTTGATTCATATTGTTTCTAGGATTTGGGAAGGAAAATAAGCTATATTTTCCCATTCCAGCCGCAATCTTCAACCTTCAAGATTGTCTTTCAATGGAGTGAGAAATAAATGGATACATTGTTATTGTAGATGCACTAGTGTCACCTATTTTTCATCTAGAAAAATAATCCGCTTGAACTCTCTTATTTTCCTGTTTTGCAAAATAAAACGCAATGAAATCTGCAAAGGCAAGACATGGCAAAGAGTGTGAGAAAGCACATGAAACGTTCCAGAGTCTTTCATCTTCTTATGGAAAACAACAGGTAGAACTCACAATGGAAAAAAAGTATGTCTAATCCTACCTGCAATGATGTTCTATTGAGTCTATGAGTCTCGGCGCTCTCAGGTTCGTTCAAATGCGAAATATGAAATCCTTTTCACTCAAAGATGAAAAGAATATCAAATTACTGTAGTAGAATCTCAAAGAAGGATTTTTGAAAAAAAACTACAAAGAATGTCTCATTGCCAATAGTCGAAATAACATGTGAAAGCTCAAAACAATGCAATTTTTACTCTTTTATGATCAAATTCAATGCATTTTCTGTCTCCCTTCAATTCAATCGTCTTTCTGGTTGTTTTTCCTTCATATGTACTTGTCTCCCTTAAATAGGCAATTTATGCAGGCTTTTGTTTGCGTATAAAGCTAGAGCAATCTTTGCCTCATTTACCCTTTCCAATGAAAGCTCTAAAATGGAATTTTCTGTGAGAAGGCCAATTTCCTCTGTCTTATTTCAGGAGGCAGGAAGTGTGCCTATACTACTTTTGAGCTTAAAATTATGTCTACCAGCAATATGTGAGAAATTGTGCCAGGAGCACCCTCTTGTTTTCCAATTTTTAGGCAATATACATGTATGTACACATCCAAATCTTTGAAGGTGAAAGACTCGCCACGAAAAGCTATGTACATATTTCATTTGCGAAGAGATATAAAACATTTTCTGCTCACTAGTGAAGAAATATGGATAAATGGAAAACTAAAAAGTCAGGAGCAGACCCCCAACTCGACCTAGCAGCGGAAAGTGAGCAAACGCTGCAACATTACGAGGGAATAAATATTTTTTCTCTCCTTTATAATGGAGAAAGCATAGTATTGCCATTTTATTTTTTGAAATGAAAACAGGATGCAAAAAAGGGAATTCACAATTCTCTGACACACTTTTCCCTCTAAAGTTGAAAAATGAAATCGAACGCAATATATTTCAGCGGTGAGTTTGACTTTCATCGAATATTTTTTCTTTGAAAATGGGGATAAACAGAGTTTATTTTTCTTGTTATCCCTGGCGAAGGAAAAGAGAGAATAATCGAAAAGAGAAAAGGTATCGTTCCATCTAGATTCGGGATAGATATACATTTCATTCTTTGAAAGGGTTACGAACGCACAGAGTCAACCAGGTCATTTTTCTCTGTGCTTCCGCCTCTCTGACTTTTTCCATTGAACTTTGCTTCACCGGAGAATGGAGGCATGCATAAATGTACATATGTACTTTGGATGCATATATTTGAAGACATTTTTTCTGATTTTGCTTGATATATGATTTTTACTCCTGAATAAAAATAGTTTTCCTTTGCTTAGAAAACAGCTACCAATTTTTTTTTCTGTAAAAAAGGAAATGAAAAAAACTTGGGGAAATGGATGTGCTTGCTGCTGTGGTCCTGAAGCTGTCACCGAATCAGATTTGAAATGAGGAGAGCAGGCCATTGATATTATATTTTTATGAATCTGGTTAAGAAGCTGGAAGAAATGTGATATTTCACTTGAAGAGGGGATACATCAAAAGCATTCCAAAACCTAGTTTCCACACTGTGAAAAATACGGCCAATAAAAACCTGCGAGTCCGTCAGACTAGGCCATGTCCAAACACGAGGACAATGGTATGGAAAGGTATTCTATTAAAAATGTGATGAGTTACCATTTTATTATTACCCAGTTATCCCTAGGAAAAGGAAATAACAGGTTTACTTTACACTGTGACATCTGATGATTATGATCAAAGAATAAATATTCTTTTCGTTTGATGATGTGGCTCACACGTGCTACCTAAAACCAAACCATGTACTCCATCCACTTCCGTATTCTTCTCTCAAGGAAATTGTAAAAGAAGGAGTGCAAAAACTCTCCTTAGAATATCAATTTGGAATGGAAAAAGTGTTTTCTTAAAACGGATATGGTTTCTCGGTTTTGACTTGATACACGATTTTGATATGGTATTACAAGTCATCTTGGATTGCTAGAAACTTTTTTTTTCGTTCTCGTGTCAAGCTCTTTATATGCGAAAAAATAAATTGTGCTCCGTGCTTTCTCTCTGACTCTCCCCAGTATTAACTTCCAACATCAATCCGTCATTCTGAAAAGAAAAAAAGGAGAAAGTCGAATTTGAATACATGGAGCTTTTATAAAGAAATGGGAAATAGCCAAAGAGATGCCTAGAGTCATATGAGCTGCGCGAAAAAAAGACAAGATGAAAGCAAAAAAGGAATCACTATATATTTTTTCTTCAAATCACCTTATAGAGTACACTTTTCCCTGCATGAATTTTCATAGCAAATAAAAGAAGACTTTTTCTTCATTTTGATAGTTTCTTTTAAGAACAAGATGGAAAATTTATGGGTGCAGTTTATGTAATGTGAAAAAATGTAAACAAGTGAGACTTGAGAATGTACACGCCTTGTCAGCATCCATTTCACTGAAAATGCATTTTAAAAAGAAAATTTTTATGTGTGGTTTCAATAGACTTTCTTTTTCTTCTTTTACGTGTCAAAATGATAAAAAAAAGTGTGGAAAAGGGATTTTTTTATAGAAACAGCATTTTTGCCATCTTGCCATTATGCCACTTTTTGGCTTTTGATTTGCCCATAAAAATCCAGCGCAATTCACACTTTTTTCTGAAAGGAGAGAGCTGGAAGCCATTTTAAAAGGAAATGAGAGTTGAATAGAAAATGAATCTGAAAGGATGAAAAAAGGGCTGCTAGAAGTAGTTTGTGGCTATAAGTATGAGTGTGTAAGGAGTAAATGATGAAGTATGAGTGAAACATTGAAGTAAAAAATGATGGATGATTGTATTATGCAGAGTCAGCAACAAGCTGATTCTTTTCTCCATCATTTATGACATAGAAATTGATTAGAAACATTTCTAGTGGCAAATAGTATTTCACCAAAATATGCCTTAGAATTTGCATTTAGCGTTTTAAACTTAGACATTAGAGATTTATACAAAGGCTAAATGCGAAGAAAATGAGCATCAAAAGAGAGAGAAAAGGGATTCAGCCCCTTCATAGACAGCAGAAGAATGTTGCTTACTTCCTGTCACATTAGTTGGAAATTTGTTCCTCCAACTCTGCTTGTGCTTCACCCCGTAACCTATCTAAAATGTATGCCTCAACTTTGTATCCGGGTCCCGGTGAACCAATGCAATGCACAAAAAAAAAGTTGTGTCTTGCTTTTGTCTGCTGATGTTGTTGTGTTTCTTAATCTCCTGTTATTGTCAAAGTCATGCAGAAAGTACACGGGATGCGTATCCACCCACTCTATCTATACTCTCCCTTCCACTTTGAGTCTTGTCATCCTCACGTCTGTATCTGGGGGAGTATAGGTACATTGTTATTTTAACGGGGAGGAAGGATATTGCATTTGCACCCTCCACCGTAACAACGTTGAAACGGGCAGAAAGTTTTGAGGAGCTCGAGATGAGACGGAAATTGCAATTAACCACAAAAGGAAATGAAGGCTAAATGAGTTGTTTTTCTTACGATGATGTGGGTTTGCCCCATCTAGCTTTTGTGTATGGCTATATACTTTCTATCCTCTTGAAATAATAACCTTTGTTGGAGACATGGAAAAGTTTGCAGAGTTTAGAGGAAATTTGAATGGGAAAATGGTAACGTGAATGCATATATATTTTGTTACGTTTTCGTATGCAACATTTCACCACTTCCATGATAATAAGATAAGAAGTTTCGGATAATGTGTAGCCGTGAGAGCTCAAGCTCCATCCATAATGCAGTTTGTGCATGTACGCATGATTGAACTGGCAAAAGGAAAATGGGAAGAGGGTCCTTGAAACTCTGGGGCTTGAGACCGAAGGCGCATCTAATCAAATGAAAAGTTTGTTTCTTTTTGACGCTATCGAAGCGTGGCGAAAGTTCATAATTCTCTTGATGTAAATCATTGTATGATCCGCGTGAAACGATACTAAGGAAAGTATTGTATGCCGTCAGCCTCAGAAAACATTTATTTTCCAGAGGGGTTAAAGAAAGCGATTACCGTGGATAAACAGAAGGAAAAGATTATAATATGTGTGTATATAAAGGTGGATAGTCGAAGTAAAAGCTGTGCATTGTTGTGCTCTTGACAAAGGGGGAATATTATTGCGTATCTACGGGACGATGATGAGATGGCTTCACGAATTAGTGCCTGCAAGAGAGACTTTAATACATTCATTAAGCTTTTAGCATGACACCCTTCAGAAAAATCGGGAGTGATGCACGCCTCCGCCTCCACGCTTCCATTTTGATATTAGCGGATCTCGTGTGAAGTAATAAATGAAGCTAATGTAAATATTATTTTTGGTTGGATGAATTACAGGAAACAGAAGACAAGAAGGAGGACTCGATATCGAGTTGAGCGCTCCTCGCCAGAGCTTTCCAAAGACCCATCAACTCGTCCCAACTCTTTTCCACTTACACAATTTTTTCTTCTTTACTCTTCGCGCCTGAATGTATTCTTTTCCCAGGGAATTATCATCATCATTAGAGGACGGAGCGAGTGCGAGGACTTGCACCAGTGCCAAAATATAAAGAATACATTTCGAGTAGACAAAAATGGCTGAAACGGAGATAACAAAGCAGTGGAACAGTACTAATTTCGGCAGCAGGAGAAGTACTAATTCCACAAACTGCCACCACCACAAACGTGTTCTTGAAGAAAGGGAGGCAAAGGAAAAGTCTCCATCATCGTCAGCCCATTATCATCCACAAGATAAAGGAGATGATCCCCTGGAAATTTTATTTCATAGATGTATGAGCCCCAGCTCAGAAACAATTAAGGGAAGGATGACTTCATTGAAATGTTCCTTTGACCACTCGTCCGGAGTAGAGGACGAGCTGGATAATTCCATTCATTATTGTAGAGACACAAAGAGACTATCATTACCTCAGCCGAAGAATTCCAAGATACAAAGCACCTACGACAATTTTCTCAGAAGAAGGGCAAAAAGACTGATGAGCTCGATGGGAGGAATCCCATGGATCCGGGTAGCCATCTGGATACTCGCCGTGGAACTGTTCTGGACAGCGGTGGCCAGCCAAAGTCTCCTTGTTTCCGGTTCAGAGTCCTCCTCAAGAGGACCTCAACACTTCCGACGAACACCGGACAATCAAACGGCCACAGTTGGGGACAGGGTTACCTTGGCATGCAGTGTTGAGAACAAGGCTGGTGTCCTTCAGGTAACCTATTTCCCACCAGAATCTTAATCTTACGCTCATTGACACATTGACTTCACATCTACTGCATTTACTTCACATCTGAATTATAAGAATACATAATCTAATACATAAGAACATTTTGCATTCGGTTTCTTTTTATTGCAATTTTTAGTGGACAAAAGATGGATTCGGACTAGGAACGGATAGATACCTCGAGGGATATGACAGGTACGCCATGAAGATTTCCGAGGATGAGGGGGACTTTACACTGGAGATTTACCCGGTGACACTGGACGACGACGCCATATTTCAGTGCCAAGTTGGTCCGGGGGTGGATGGCAGTAAAGAGTTGAGATCTGCAAATGCCAAGCTGACGGTAGAGGTGCCCACCAGCCCACCGGAGATTATTCATGGAGACTTGCTCCAAACGACTGAGGACAAGGAAGTACAACTGGAGTGTATCTCACGAGGTGGAAAACCCGCTGCGGAGGTAAATGAACCATGAAACGCGTTTTACGAAGCTTCAGACTCTCATTAAAAATTCCATTTAATATTATGGCGTAAGCATTACATAACCGTATCAAATACCCAATGAAACTGCGGGAAATTAGGTACATGCCGTTGCAGAGCATCCTTTCATGCGTCTAGACATCCACTTAAAACCTAAGCTGGTACTTTTTTTGGGGAAAAAGCAGTTTATTGATACGCTTCTGCCTTTCACTTTTAATTGCACCTTGAAAATATCGAGACAAGGGAAAAGCATGTCATTATTTTGGGATTATACGATCTTCATAAATTCTCGCAAAACTGCATAACGACTTGCCATAATCCCGTGTATCATAATGCCCCACCCAGCCCATACACAATAGCTAAGGCATGGCATAATATCTTCATCATTCACTCACCACGTTTATTATCTCGTTTTCCAACTCAGATCACCTGGATTGACGGCAACGGGCATGAGATCAAGTCTGGCGTCGAGTCAATCAAAGAACCGCTAGACGACCAGAAGCGCTTCAACACCCGCTCCATTCTGCGCTTCCGCCCTACCAAAGACCACCACAACAAAACGTTCACTTGCCAAGCTCACAATAGGCCAGCAAAGGAGGTGATGAGCACCCACATACGGCTCGAAGTGAAGTACGCTCCGAAAGTCAGTGTGAAAATCCAGTCTCCCGTCATTCGAGAGTTTGACAACGTGAGAATCTCCTGTCGCGCCGAGGCAAATCCTCCCGACATCTCTTATCGGTGGTTCTTGAACGATCAAGTTTTACCGGTGGATCATGGACCTCTCCTTCTGTAGTCTGTAAGTTACTCTCACACAATCGGACAATGACTCCATGATTTGAAAATAAATACTACTGCCGCAGATGATTTTTAGGATGGGCTTAAAAACTAACTTTTCCTCAAAACTTTTCTCTTCGTTTCAGATGGCCCAGTTTTCAGAAATAGACCGAGAGATGTGCAAGCGGATCTCGGGACGTCGGTGACTTTAAAAAACTAACTTTTCCTCAAAACTTTTCTCTTCGTTTCAGATGGCCCAGTTTTCAGAAATAGACCGAGAGATGTGCAAGCGGATCTCGGGACGTCGGTGACTTTGAGCTGTGACGTTGATGGAAATCCCCCGCCTATCATTGTCTGGATTTATGAACCAACTCGAGCCGTAAGTCGTGCACACAACTTTCCTCTTTAAATCTTATTTTGCAAAAGAAAAAGTGAATTAACGATGGGAAATTTGTATTTTGGCAGGTTGTTCACGACAAGGCCAACTACACAACAACGGTGACTCAAGACACTCAGGGAAAATATGTGTGCCAAGCGCTTGTTCAGGGATTCCAGACGATATCGGCGGAGGCAAACATCCACTTGAAAGGACCTCCAGAGGTTATTAGCCAGCGTGTTCAGTTTGGAGTGGAAGGGGATACGGTGAGAATCGAGTGTTTGGCGAAAAGCATACCGCTTCCGGATAAGATTACATGGACTTACTTGGGCCGAGAGATTGATAACCGTGAGGAAACTTTTTTTAGTCTAAACCCCAATTGCACATAATACTTATTTGTCTTCATATTTACATTAACAAAAATATCCTTTTCTTTCGGAAACCGTAGATGACTCGGACTACTCTGTGCTGGAAGACATAATGCCAAACGGGAAAAGAAGTGTGCTGGTGGTGCGCTCCTCTCAAGAAAAAGACTTTGGCACATACAACTGTACCGTTACGAATCCTTATGGAACCCTGGTTCAGGAAATCTACCTCATGAAGCAAAGTATGTTTTTGCAACACCTTTCATATCTTATTTTATCTAATGAATACATCTCACTTGACTTTCACCTTTCCTATCTACTAAACACTTATCTGTCAAAAAAATGTCTCTCCAAATTGTAATCCAATAACGAGGCTTCCTTTTCCGCATTTCCTTCGTTTCACTGAACCGGCACCAGAATAACTGATAACTTGTGCAAGTTCTTGTTTCATCTAACCATACTAACCCAAGTTTGAAACCCTTGAAAGGCAGTGGAGACTATGAAAGATTAATATTCGAAGGTGCTTTGCTCTACTTTGCAGAGAGTGGACAACTCGTCATCATTCTGACCTGCGTCATTGGGGGAGTTGTGATCATCGTTGCGTTGACCATGATTACATTATTATGCCAGAAAAAGACGAAGAAGCCAGTTTGTAAGTGGCATATTGATTGATACATATCATTTACTTTGTGATCTGCCTAGGAATATTATGTAAAATAATGCAAATTTCTTAATACTTCATTACAGTGATGGAAATCGACGGAGTGGAGAAGCAAACCAAGCAATCAGATCGTTCCTCAAACGACTCTGACTTGAAGGTTGAAATCCGTACTGCGTCCTCCTTATCCAATATTCCTGAACATGATTCGGAGCACTGGG
>JAHZMY010001982.1:0-14207 GCA_027743915.1 Seira sanloemensis | reverse complement strand
CTGGAAGAAGCAAAGTCCTTAAGTTCTCTTCGCAGTAGCCTGCTTCACTCCCAATCTACAAAAACTTTCATGAACAAAAATGAAAAAAAAACAAAAGGCTTGGATTTCCTTTCATGAAGAGAAACATAAAATGTATGTCGCTAGACTCTGACCTTCTGCTCTGGACATTATACCTTTGCTATAAAAATTAGCCTCCAAAGCTGGAACCATACCCTCCTGCATCCTATAATTTTATATCGAAAGTTGATATGAATTCATGCAAAAACGTAAAAAAAAGGTTTTCCTCGAGTCTATGTATTAATGTTGGAAGAAAACACAAATTGGTTGTTTCTCTTGTCGTTTTCTGTATATTCATAAAAGTTATGCACATTCCAGAGGAATCTTTTCAATGGACATCATTTTCTGTGGGAAAGCTGGCTTTTGCAGGAGCCCACATATAAATTCCAGAAGATATACTTTTTATAATGCACTTCCGTTGTTTATGCAGAATGGAGATGATGGAATAGGAATTGCAAAGTCCGGTGGAGAACTGCATTGCTGTATTATTTATGGCTAGTGAGGCTATCGTTTTCATTACATTGACGGGGAAAGTAAATAAATCGTAGTTTCTCCATCGTGTAGCCTCAAAATCTAAATAATAATCTTGGCGATAACATCAAATACCATGCCGAGGACTAGTACATGGCACATGCAAGAGGCTGCATGGTACGGGCTTAACTTTTGTAAAGCATTTGATGTTATATTTCATCAAAAACAATTATGGAACTTGGATTAGGTCGTATTTACGGGCTTCGGGTGAAAACTTGATCAATTATTAATGATTTTGAACTTTTTGAAAAGAATTTGTGACTACATTAAATTTTAAAATCTCATAAACAATAGCCCTAAACTTTAAATTCGGTCCGGATCATGTGGACAGCACGGCAAACAATGGCGTCAGAGAAGTCGGTGGCGGCGAGAAATTGATGGACGCGCAGCTAGATTTTAAAGGTACAGCACGGTGGAGCCGGAGGTTCGGGATTACTTTACCACACATTGTTTTCCACGAAATAGTTTTACATTTTTAATTACCACAAATTGGATTACCATGCGCTTACCTTTACCATGATCAAAAGTCTTTTATTCAGGTTTTTCCATAATTTTTTTCCCACGGGGTTTGGGATAGCATCTTTGCGCTTAATCTTTATCTCCGTGTTGACTCTTGATGCACACTATCCTGAGATTTCATAAACAATAGCCCTAAACTTTAAATTCGGTCCGGATCATGGGGACAGCACGGCAAACAATGGCGTCAGAGAAGTCGGTGGCGGCGAGAAATTGATGGACGCGCAGCTAGATTTTAAAAGTACAACACGGTGGAGCCGGAGGTTCGGGATGATTTTACCACACATTGTTTTCCACGAATTAGTTTTACATTTTAATTACCACAAATTAGATTACCATGCGCATACCTTTACCGTGATCAAAAGTTTTTTATTCAGGTTCTTTCCATAATTTCTTCCCACGGGGTTTGGGATAGCATCTTTGCGCTTAATCTTTATCTCCGTGTTGACTCTTGATGCACACTATCCTGAGATTTTTCTAATTGATATATTGCTGATATGAAATGGGTGGTTTACATGTATTTACCTTATAACTAATGCATAAAAAGTTGTCGTTTGGATATGACATGAGTGCTGTCGTAGATCTGGAAAATAAGTAATTCAATTTGAGGTTTAATTTGCTTAATAAAATAACAGAGTGCGAAAATCGAAATAATAAGACGAATTTAGTCTGAAAGATATCACTCAAAATGCGACATGTTCTTGTCTCGAAAGTTTCTCATGGAAGAAGTAGTTCCATTTCCATAAAAAGCTAATCGAGGAAATAAAACTATATCATAAGTTTTTTCATGGCCTTGGCCGTGATCAACTCTAGATAGAGTTAACGTTTCAGATATACGTTTTACGTCAGACATTCTTTGTTGAAATAAGTAAAAGTGTTCAAAGTTATAAAAACATTTATGAAAATGGAAAACTTATGCAGTAACTTAAAACTTATACTTATGAAAAATTAACTGCGTGGAAAAATAATTTGTGGAAATAACTTCGTGCAAGTAAATGCGTGGTAAAAGTCCTTCGTGGAAAAGTAATACGGCTCATTGGAACCGAAAAAGGTCGCCAAAGTCGCTTAGTGTATTTTTAAAAATACGTATGACATATTTATCCCATAAAAATAACAAGTTCTTTGAATTTTACTCTGGAAAGTAGTTAGCATTTTTGGCATGTACTACGCCGGACTGTGGGTCAACGCTTTGATATTCGTAACTGCAAAAGCGTAGGGTACTTATGAATATTGATTAACAGTGAAAATAGAATAAAGAAAATAGATTGTTGTTATGTCCCATTGGAATGGCACATGACACATTGGCGCAAGCACGATTTTATTTTTCTCCTCTTTCATAGTTTTTATCTCCGTCTTTAATTTTTGTAATCATTATCTTAGGATGACCACGTATTTACAATGTATTGGATAATTAACTTACGCGTATTATTAGTGAATTACATATTTTTGTAAAAGAAATAAAAGCAATAAAATGCGAATAGAAAAATGCGTATCTCATTCTTCATGCAAAAGGTAACCCTTCTTAAAATCCAAAACACGAGAAGTCGTTTACCACGTAACCATGTTACTAGACTCTCGTTTTCTACGTAGAATGAAAAGCTGACTTAAAAAAATTACTGAATGCGACTGGAAAATAAAACGATGCGTCAAAAGTCTACATTTTATCAACCTAAAATCTATCCACAGTAATCTCACTACCTCATTTACACAATGAAGAAAGTAGAGAAAAAATTACCTTTGCACACCTCACCTAAAAAGGGGTAAGGTGATACGTCGTTTCCCTGTAGTATGAAAAGGTAAGAACGTTCGTCACACTTTACAATAGCGTAGTAAATATGCGTAATTGGAGTCGAAGTGGCACGTTGACCAATTCTTTTTTTAAATTACAAAATGTTCTTTTCCTTTCAAAGTTGCATAGATGAGTGGGCGCATATATTGCGTTGTCATTATTTTGAGGCAGTCAGTACTTTTCTACTCTACTACTTCATCAAAAGACGACTAGTTCTGGCTGAACCGTGGTCTTTACGGGAACTATAATCTTCGCGAGCCTCAGCTACGTCATCCTGAAAGGACCGAAACTAAAACTCTCGAATACACATTTTGTTTTCGCTTAATACTACTTACATGCATGTCCGTTAAAACAGATGTGGCTTCCACAAGTTGAAAGTGTCATATTAAGCGGTCATTCAATTAGACTTTCTCCAAGAGGTAGCTTCACCTTTTTAACGGAGATCAAAAATGCGTGTAGTCATTATAGCTAAGAGATTGTGTAGGGTGTCTTTCAGTAATATCGGATTCCACCTTCTCCTCTGAGATCACATCCTGACGATTCTAGTAAATTAATGTAGGAGCAAGAGGAAAAAATTATAGTATATGATAATATCTTCTCGCCGATGCCTGTCCGTTGTCATTGTGATAGGGAAAGTCTGGATCTCATTTGAATTCACTAGCAGCGAAATATATACCTATGCGCTAAAACAAAAAAGGTTGTGCAAAATACGCTGACACTTTTTTCTTGGAGAAAAGAAACAAGCCCGGGATGATGCAAATTATACGGTAAATGCAAAAAATAAATTCTAAAATGAAAAGTCTCTCTATCTTACTATACTAGTGAAATAAATTTCTTTTCTATCTGTAATCAATTTCATTACATTATTCTTTTTCTTCTTTTATGCGCTTGCTGTGCAAAAAGAAAAAAAATCTCACGCGACAAAAAACAAATTTTCGGTTCCTATTTTGTGAAAGTTCACTGACTTTGGGGGATGACGGTAGGACCACCTGTGGAACAAAATTATATAAAAGAAAGATTGTATTAGTTTATTTCTAACTCTGACCCGCTCTCCTTCCCTCAACAATATCATGTAAAAATGAGACTTTTACAGGTAAAGGATGTTTATTTGTATTGGGAAATATGAGTTCTACGTGAAACTCTACAAATATCATCTCAGTTGCAAATCACAGTGGTAAAAAATACGTACCGAATACAAAAAATCGTCAATTTAATAAATAATGTACGAGGCGACCATTTCACCGTGCTTCAAAATATTCCAACTACTAAGCTCAAGCATTCAATACTGACTTTGAAACTGAAAGGAAAATAAATACTTTGTGTATGAATAGATAATGTTGATTTCAATAAAAGTCGGTAGAAATGGCTGATTCTATGAAAACTACTTAAGTAGAGTAAGCAGATTACAGAAGAAAAGGACCATCTCAAAGTGTGTTCAATCAAAAGCAGCATAAATATTACCACTACGATTTAAAAAAAAGGCCTCATGAAATCAACCATTTTTACCTGGAGAAATAAAAATAAATAAACTTACTTAGCTTAAGGCCGGGGAGCGATCAAGGTATTATTGTGGGGCGGAATTGGATATTCCAATTTTTATGCTGAAGCATTGCATCAGAAGCCAGCGTTTGCGTTTGCATTTTGTGATTTACAATGGCACTCACTGCAATGAATACATTACATAAGAGATGCAGATGATCCAAGAAAAAAAGGCAACGTACTATATAAGTTTAATATTGTGAAGCTACTTGCAAAAGTCGTCAGCGAAAATATTTTTTGTGGCCAAGTTAGGTACAAAGTATAGTAGCCAGGTACTTTCAAAACTTTTTTAGTCTTCTTCCGACTAAAATTGTTGTACAATCTCGCATGCTTAACTGAATTACAAAAACTTGTTCACGAGCCACGACATATCTTATCGCTCACAGCTTTACAATTTAAACTATTTTTTTTGAAAGTACCCAAACATAATTGTACAACACGCCAACCATCTCTACACGTGGGATGTGAATGCGAAGAAGAAACGGCGTATTGCAAATAAGTCGCCGTACGAAATTTTATAATCCGAATATTCAAGAAATTTAATCTAAATTAAATTCTAGCTACACACAAATCTTGATAAAATCAAATTCATGAAGAAATTAATACTTAATTGTTAATAAAAGATAATAATTGAGTTCATTTCACACCAAGCGTAAAAACCTCTGAATAAGTTCAAAGAATAAGACTATGATGATTGAAATCCATAATATGAAAATCACCTACTCAAATACCAATTACACGCTTCTTTTCAAACAATCAACAATCGCCGGCAGAACGCAAGCCCTAAAGCAGAGCGCAACTATAAACTCGGTCAAAACATTATACTGTAGTAGTAGTAATAAAAATAATAATAATAGTATATCTCTGTAAATCTAAATAATTTAAGTTCGTAAAAACCGAGATTGTGCTCATGCAGAAACTAGAAAATGACATACTGGATGTAGCAAGCTAAATTGTAAATTTCATCCCAAATACTAACGCATAAGAGTTTTCAAACTTGAAACTTGGCATCACCCAAAAATGAACGCCACCGCAAAACCCCCCATTTTCATATACCCCTCTTCTCACGCCCACGTTGTTGGAAAAGCATTGCAGGATTGTGCTGTCAGGTGACCCTAATCTCACCCCTTAAAGCATCACGTCCTATTTCAATGACCCCAAAGAAGACAAAACATACATACATATTTACAATGATTCAAGTACAAATTCAGTTATCACGTCACTTTATCATATGAATTTGACAAATACAAAAAAAAACCAGAACAAAAAACACTGCTTGACAAATGGATTATACGTCTCTGGACACACAAAAATGAGAAGTCTCACACACTCCTTTGGGAAAGATTATAAACGCAGTTGTAAAGCAAACTGAATGGAAAGAAAAGTGCGTAGTTCCTAATACATAATCATAAATTATTACGAGTAGCTATAGACAAAACTCCTAACTGCACTAAAATTACAATACACTGATGAGATTATAAGCATTCACAATAAAATAGGAAAAATCTTTGTACAAGGATTTGGTAAAATAAAGAAGTTTGGAACAAGGTTGACTAGCGGCAAAAACAGATTCTAGAGGACGGTTGACATTTTGACGTACTGGATTACAAGGAGGTTAAGCAAGGTTGCCAAAAAAATAAATGTTTCTACGACTCTAGCTACGAGCGCATCATTTCAAAGTACCACTCACCTTGATGCTGGACGTAGGGGACTTGTATTACGTTAGGTGGGGCAGCCGAATATCCATACACAGGGACTTGTACAATCGGAAATCCTTGAGAACAAAAATACCATTTTAATCAAACTGTCTTTTTCTACCATTCTGTGATAAAAAAAATCAAAGTAGCGTGATGGAGTCATAAAATCCATAATTCAATACGGATTTCAAACTACATACCCATATGGTGGCTACCACTGTGACTACCGCCCGTCTGACCATAGCCATGGCCATTCGATGGAACCACAGAGCTAAAAACATAAAGGTCAAATTAAGCGTTGCGAAAATACAAAGATAAAAATATGAAGAGTTTGAACATGAGGTCCGAGCTTACGTTGGTGCATTTGGATTCGATTGCGGGTTACTATTTGGCTGATGACCAGTATTGTTAGGCTGAGTGGCCCCATTCGGGGGCAAGAACTGTAGTGGGGGATGCATCTGAGAGCCACCGGAACCTTCCGTGGGGAAAGAGGCAACTGGCATTACTCCGGGTGGCAACACACGCATTGCAACCTGCATATTGGAATGCTAAATGACCTAACTATCAAACCGAAACAAGGAATGGAGTTGTTGTTAGTTGTAGTGAGCTATTTGAAAAGTAATATTTACAGAGGGGTATCCTTGAGTGACAAAATAGTGTGTGCTTGGAGGTGCCGCTTGAATGGCCGTCGCTTGGGCCAAAATAGGTGGTCCTGTTGTCATTTGAATCGGAGGTGTCATTTCTGACCGGGGTGGCATACTAACAACGCCTACAAAATCGGAAATTTTGATTAGTCAAAAAAACGAGGTTCGACAGCCAAATAAAATTATTTACATGTGCGATGAAAGACGAACCATACAAACCTTTTCCTCTGTGGCCCCCATGACGAGGAGTAGTGACCCCCGATGAGGTGGAAGAATTCGAGGAAGGTGTAAGAGCAGCTTGAGCATGAGCGTACGGCTGAGGAGGGGGAGCGTACAATACTTGTGGCATTATTGCAGGCATGTACGGAGGAGGAATTTGCGGCGCCGTCATCACTTGGGTCGCCGGAGTAGCTGGCGTACTGGGAGGCCGAGGGGGAGTGCTGGGCGACCTCTGAAATATTTCCAAGACATGTATAATGAGTAATTAGGCCAACAACTAGCCTACTACGAGTTCGTCGAGCAACTTTTACGAGTTCGTCGAATCTTGAGTTGGACTCACCGTCGAGAACTTCGGATTAAATTCCTTGGCATTAGGATTAAAGGTAAACTTTTTCTTGGATTCCTCGCCAGACTTGGAGTCTCCACCTGTCGAACTCGGCGTCTGAACATCTGAAGACGCAGGACTCGTCATGCTACTCGAACTTGTTGGAGTATTTTCACTAACAGAAAGATTCGCAACGTTTGGCGCATTCGGAGACGCTCTCGCCGACACGGCACTGGTTGTCGCGGTCGACACAGTCGACGAATTCGAGGGTACTAGCGGGCTCGAGTCCGGCGGAGGATTCGTAGGTTCAGAAGTGACATTACTAGAAGGAATTAGAGGTGGTAAAGAGGCCGGAGACGAGTCCTCCTTCTTAGCCTTATTGGAAGAGATCGAAGCACTTGTTGATGGAGGACTTTGATTTCTCGCTGGGGCGTTCACCCCAACATTAGAAGGTAAGACATGCGGAGGCATCCCCACCTGCGGGGGAGGGGGGTTGCCTTGAGGAGGTCGTCGCATTTGTGACGACTCTTGGGATTGAAGCCTAAAATTATTGCTGAACTCTTTTAATTTTGCCGGATCTGTGAATGGATAATAAATACAAGTGAGATTTTATTTTTTAAAAACGTCAGTGCATGGATAATGACAAAAAGGCGAAAAAATTGTCTACAGCTCACCTTTGCGGTCCAGCGGCACTTGTTTATTCATTCGTTGTGGGCGTGGTCCAACGTCTTCCGGAGGAGGCCGACGAACATCCCCATGACTCGATGCATTTCCGTACTGATTTGGAGGTGGAACGCGCCGACTATCAAAGTTCCTACGGTCAGGATGATAAGCTGCATTTGGAGGTGCACCATAGTTGCTGCGAGGATTCTGATTTTGATTGTACATTGGCTTCCGTGCCATGCCACTGTTGTTGTTGTTTGAATTATGCGATGGTCCATTGTTGTTCGAGGGCGGAGGGTGAGACTGCGTTGGAGGAGGAGCACTTGGTTGCATGTTGTTTTGCCGCCTCGACGGAGGTATATACTTGTCATTTCTGCACGAGAAATTGACAAAACTAAAGTAAGAGTTTGTTCAAAAAAGTATTAGTGCTAGTTAGGTCCCATCTAAACTCGAATATTTCTTCATGTTAGTAGAAAGTATTAATTAGTGTTTGCATCACTTACGGTACTGAACTAGTATTATTGTTATTATTGTTGTTGACAGTGGTGTGAGTGTTAGAAGCATTATTTCGGGGTCGCACGACTGCCGAGTACGCCTCCTCCTCATCACCATTCTCTGCTTGGGTCCGTTCCCAGGACGCGGTGCCCCGCTCAATTTCTTGTGCGATTTGGTTCGCTTGCTCTTCCAAACGTTTGAATTCCGTGTCGTTCTTGTCCACCTGGGTTGTGTACCCACTGAGGTCATGATTGAATGTCGACTTCACTCCGTACTTCTCCTCGTTCTTTTTAAACATGTCCTTAGCCTCCCATCCATTCTAAAATTGAACAATGAGATGATGCAAGTCACTTAACGTGGTTTCACTAACACAAAGCATTGATTAAGCTATTGATCACTTACCGCACTTCCTCCAGACGCTGCAGCAGATTCTAGGGTTAGCTCGTCCGGAGTGTCGTCTGTACATTCCCATGGCGTCAACTCTTTATCGCGCACCCCTCCCCCTCGGCTACTGCTTATTGCTGTGTCTGTCGCAAACTCTCGCGTGGGATATGTCAAATCAGCGTTTAAACACTTCATAGACAGAACCTGTGTGACAAAATATCAAGATTATTTGCATATTAGAAGAAGCGTGGACCTTGCATTGCAGTATCAGTCCACCTCCACCTAGCTCCAGATCATTTCAATGCGTCGCTGTTGCTAAAGACTAATTACAGCCCCTTTCTGCTTAACATGAACATGTGATATGCTGATGAAACGTATTGGAGTGGCCGGGCATGCCATGAGTCATCAATCACTCGCATGAAAAACTCCAACTGGCTACATGTTGGTTCTACTCATCTACTGCATTTATGCAAGCTGTCGTTTTGCCTCAAGACGGATATTGCCGATTAAGCATCTTTTCTCCTTCAGTCGATCATTTTCTAAAGAGTCGCTGATAAACTCAAATCTAGGAGCACGTTAGACTGAACATTTACAAATATCATCCATATTTTTTAAACTTCAGCTTTTATCAGGACAGATATACTTGGGACCAGATGACAAGACTAATCGTACGATCAAAATGCCAGAGGACTGCCTTTCCAAAGTGATATAAAGAGATGGGCTCTTTATTTCACTTTTTAGTTTCATTCTACCCAACTGCAAATGCTAAGAGAAACTTGAGTCCATTTTCGAAAGGCAATAAAAAGGGAAGATTAAACCTCGCAGCATCTTGCCTTAGCACACCTCAAATAAAATTGAATGAGCTTGACCGAATCAAAATAAATGAATAAATTAGTAGGAGGAAAAAAGCCTCTTCGATCCAACTTGTAGGCAAATGAAACGATGACTAATTAAGTTTTCAAGGTGCCAATCTAGCCAATTAATAACAGAATTAACGCCCTATGCCAACCAAATTATCTTGTAAAAAAGAGTGTGGGTTGCACTCTAACCTTTTCACTGGGAATGACTAAAACGTCAAAGTGTTTTTCAATGGATGCATCGTCCTTGTTGTTGGTGACAAGATGTGCGGCTTCTAACAGAATCTCCATGTCTGCGGAAAAGGCCACATAGATGCCTTCGTAAACCTCCCCATCGCGCGTTGTTACCTCGGCTGCGCAACCAATCAATATGGTCATGTTATAGTTGAAGTACGGGTCCTCTGCCTTCCCCTTCCCGTCGATTCTGTCAAAGAAATTGAACAATGTTTTACAGCAATGAAACATGCTACATCACAAGCATAATGTTTGAATCTCACAAAAATGTTTTCTAATTGTTTAAAAATTATTTAAAAGTCTTACTGCTTGTTAGAGTGAGGCCTTTGCCCCTTTCCCTTCATATTATGCGCCGACTTCATGACGCGAGGCAAGATGTTCTACTGTTTCAGTCACTCGAAAATAATAACTGAGCACGCAAATTAATTGTACGAGCTAACCAAAATAGAGTTCTTTTAGTTAAAAAAGGAACAATATATATATATATATCGAATATTTTATATTATGTTCCGACGAAGCGGTTACGTCGGGGTAAATAAAATAAAATCTGGCAAACTGTGAACCGTTATACCAGAATTTTAATTCCACTTCTCTCTCTCAATCAAAACAAGTCTGTCAAAAAAGCTGTGATAAAATAACGACACCTTTCTGACTTCCTCTCCCGAGAGAAAATTTCGAGTAGAAAAGGTAATCGAAACTCAACTACGCCTTCTTTTTTCAACCACTACACAACTTTGAACCTGATTTTTCTGTGATCGACTTCGACTTTGCTATTGACACGATGTAGTCAACACATTTTACACTGAGGATGACGGTGGTGACGAAATAATATCTTCTTTGAAAAAAAATAACAGTCCTACGGATGTTTCCAAAAGGTGGTCAAGACTGACGACAAAAAAAGAAGTTTAGTACCTTTTGATCACTCTTAATAGCGTTGAAACGATGCTGGTAAATATTATTGTTATTATTATTAATTGTAATAATAAAATGCTGGCGTTCACGATGGTATCGATGATGGTGGTTGTTATAGTCAGATTCGGTAGAGAGAATGAGAGAAGGATATTATTTTGTACGAAAGAAGTTAATATTGGCATGAAGAATTGCTGCTATTAAAAGTGTTGTTTAGAGAGATGCAGTGTGTAGTGAGAACCAGAACACAAGTATGTACATACATACGATACGAACAAACTTTTCTCTCTCTCGCTCAAGGAATTGTCCTGTATTGCACACATTTTTTCTCTCGAGCGAGTCAAGTAAGTGGCAAAGCCATTGTAGTGTGCTACATGCACACCTTGTCTTCAGCTTTCGCTATCATCTGCAGGCATTGAGAGAGTGGTGGCCTATAGCAAAGACTGCGTATCTCACTGTGTTCCTGTCAAACGGAGAGAGGCAGTGCTGGGCCCACCATGCCTGGTATGTGGCTAAGCGGGATGGACGAGAGAGGCAAAACACAGCCACATCCATCCACCATCCACACGCATTTGGCCTGGCCTCAGCTCGCACTTTCTACTATCATGTACATGTACATATGTAAATATGTATTGTGTGCTTGATGCAGTTGGAAAGGAGTGAGCTGAGCTCTGGGCATGAGGATGCGAATGAGAGGAATTGCCTTGCCTTTCTTTTTGCTTGAAATAGCCTCTGAAACTTGGTGTGTGCCATTGCAATTGCTTAGCAATTTGATCCAAGTCAAGTGTGTGCATGGTGGAGAGTGGAGATGGAGATATTGTTATTATATACTTTTTGCAGCTAGGATTCACTATGAGAGGATTTTTTCACGAATGAAAGAGGTTTGCTGCGATGCGGTGGTGGAGCGAAGAACTATATTCGCTCTGATATCACGAGTGAGTCGTTTCCGCAATAACCCAAGGATATGCATGCGAAAGTGATGGAATCATGGGTGGGCAACTTTGGCCAGGTCAGGCAAACACGGGGCTTGAGGCGGTTTAACTGTGGAAAATGTTAATTTGCAGTTGTTGGGACGTTTTATTTTATCGGAAAGGCAGTTGACATTTGATCTGTTACTGACTGAGAAAATATAGTTTGTAACTATTAGTCACCCTTTGCGACAATTTTGTGAGTCGCTTTTACCGTCTACTTAGGCTAGGCTTAAATACGAGCTTGGTCTCCCACCCTGAGACGTACACAGCAATGAGGCATTTCTATCAGTTTGTAAGACTTGGACACCGAGTTGCAACCGAATAAAAGTGGGCGAGTCTTACTTACTGCTGCTGTCACCCATCCAGTTAGCTTTCAACAAAGTTTAGCTTCCAGACAGCCTACGAGATCTGTTAAGACACAGTAACTCTGACTTTTTCGGCTTCTTTGAACTAAATGTGTAAAAAATAGCATATATAATAGCACAAATATTTTATTTGTAATTTGATGTTACTCTTTACAACTCCTTCATCTTATTGTGCGTGGGTGCCAAAATTTGTTCAAATATTTCATGGCATTATCTTTTTATGTATGTATTTTAAATGAAGAGGAAATATTCCATAAGGACCGTTACGGGGCATTTAAGGGAATATCTTTGTTCTGTGCTAGCTTTAAGAAATGGACAAAAATATTTTTATGCGNTCATCTTATTGTGCGTGGGTGCCAAAATTTGTTCAAATATTTCATGGCATTATCTTTTTATGTATGTATTTTAAATGAAGAGGAAATATTCCATAAGGACCGTTACGGGGCATTTAAGGGAATATCTTTGTTCTGTGCTAGCTTTAAGAAATGGACAAAAATATTTTTATGCGTTTCAGTGAAAAATTTCCGATGTGCAACATAAGAGTTTTTCATGGTATCCCCTAAAACAGTTATCTCGTAAAGGTCATCTCCTAAAAAGTTATTCTGTAAAGGTTATCCCTTACGAATGTTATCTCGTATAGGTTAGCCACTAAAAAGTTTCCCCGTAAAATACCTCAAATAGTGGCGATATTACATATTTCTCTCAATGTTTTACACTGCCTCTAATTAGGAAGTGGAAAATGATAAAAAAAATGTAAAACAATATAATTTGGTAATGTAAAGATATCGAGTTGTATTAATTATAAATTTAGTAGCGTGCTAAGCAAAACAATGAAAGGGTGACGGTACTTTAGAATGCACATTTCTGGATCCGATTCAATAACGTGGTGTGTACACGTTTGTTCTTCTTTGCATACATGTATTCTCGTGAGTCGTTTGGGCCAGTGCAGTGCAATGGTTCATGATGATCATGGTTTTATTCTATGTACTTTGAAATCAAATTCTCTCAAGTCCAAATACTCCACCAAATCCGTATAAATTTATTGGATGCATGCATGCACGGTGTTGTATCCGAAATACGCATGTATTACTTGGCTTATTATAATAATACCCATGAAGGCAAATGAGTAAAAAGCTTAAACTTAAACGATGCATGTGATGCGATCTGGCTTTGGAAGAAGAATGGAAAGTGTCAGATCCCACATCTCTCAACATTTATATTATCCCCATACAACTTTGAGTTTGTGTTTGATGTATGGTTTTTATCCGCCACGTAGAGAGGCTCTGCCTGCAGACCGTGCAAGGCAAGTCAAGAAAAATTCCATCAGATTTTTGTAGGTCTTCCATAAACACGACTCCGTACACCAAAACCATGCAGTTATCATTTTTCCTCCACTTCATTTCACACCAATTTGCATATTATTCAATTTCCCCATATGATTTGTATTACTCAAAATCGTACCTCTTGATTTTACTTTTTGCAATGCTTGTTTGTAATTTTTTCTTCTCATCTCTTTGTTATCAAAACTTGCTTAAATACATATGTATCAACACCGTAGAGTTTTCTTCATTTTAACTTTAAAAGGGTTCAAGGGAATCTTTAAGTATTCATACGAGCGAACTTTTCGACGTTTGACCATAAAGAATTCCTTCCATTTCATACATATTCCCATTATTCTCAACGACCTTTCGTATATGTGTATGGACCGAGGATTTAGCCCGGTAAAGACTTCACATATTGTATATTATCGGCATTAACCACTCTTAAACCTTTACAATATGATTTTCCTGCCGAACTTAATGCATGTCCTCAGCTAATGCCTTTTTTCTCTCAATTAGTTTGAACTTGGAGTGTTGTTTAGTCTCCTCATAAATTGAGTCCCATTTGACACTACTTACTTCATTATTCCCATCCGTTCTTCACCTTCAGCGTCATTGGTTTTTTCGATTTTATTGATGCTTTCACTTCGTTTTTGTTTGACGTGGTCAAACATCAATTTACATGATTGTGAG
>JAHZMY010001981.1:0-18194 GCA_027743915.1 Seira sanloemensis | reverse complement strand
AACAACTTGCTTTTATTATAGCTTTGATGTTTGCAATAAGTGTAAGATGGCTCTGTACTCTGATCTAACTATTTCTGTGGTATGTTAGATGCATTTATGACTCAGACTTTGATAAATCCAGTCATTTTAAAAAGGCCTCGTTATATATGTATTTCACTTGTATCATGTGCATAATATTGATAGCTTTGGTACAAAATTTTTGTATTTAAAAAAGTTTAAAGTTACAGGAACTCTAAAATGGTTGTAATATCCCCAATACTTCAAAACTGTATATCTTCATTCTATAAAGACGCATAATTATTACTTTTGGCGAACGTCTAAAACTCCAACTCAGCACTCAAAATATTTCAAAATAAGCAGATTCACATAGCAATACCATTACTCTCTCTCTCTCTCTCTCTCTCTGTGCATTGTGCTTTGTCTTTTTAAAGCTGTATCAAGTTGTCTCCTTAAAAGTGTAAAAGGCTGCTTGGTGTTATTAACCGTAAGTACACATGGAGACGTCAAAAATGACTGCTTTGCAGCGGAAAAACGGTAATAACTCTTGTACATGTCGAGATTTTTAACACCGGATTCTATGCGTATATTTCAAGGCCGGACAATAATAACAGGTTACCCAGTTACCTTTGACGAATGGGAAAAAATTTTCAAGACGGATGTAGACTCAGAATTAATTATTCACATTGACTGTAAGTTTGTGTTAAATAATTGCTGCAAATTGCTTTAAAATAGCTAAAACCAGGAATCTGAATTTGCTACTGTTGAGGTGAGGAGAATGGAAATCATTTTCACTATCTTCTATTCATTTCCCATATTTACAAGAACCTGTAATATATTAGTGCCCACGTGAGAAAAACGGCATATGCGCCAGTTCATCAGGAAAAATTACCATGGTTTTGTCAACAAAAGGCTAGTATTTTCTCCATTGTATTTCAAAGGAAATTAGTCAAGCATAATATTTATTATACAATCTATATTGTACAGGTGTCTCTGAAATACGGAATTACAAGATACGGAAAAACACGAAATGGAGGCTGGCTAGTAGTTGTGACGAAAAAGGTGGTAAGAGTTACCACTTGAAGTTCAAATTCAGCTATCTAAATTTGCATATAAATGCGTCCACCACATATCTAGCCAGAATTGTTAGAGAGTGAATCTGAGTATTATGCGCTGCCTTATCTGAATTGTCAATATGGCCATCAAGCTTTCTGATTCGTTCTAATTTTCTCAGTTTCTCAGAAATCCCTAAAGACTTCTTCATATGTCAACATCACGTACATCNACTTCTTCATATGTCAACATCACGTACATCACGACTTCTGGAAATATGATTCATCCATTCATATTTCAGTGAAGCGGCTTCACTCTGAACACTTCAAATCGAAATCCTTTTCCCGTGACAATAAATGGTAGCAATCTACACATATTTCTAATCCGACAATTATCCCATCCTCCCCTATTGAATGAATGCCGACTAGCATTAAGAGCTTTAAAACTAAATACGATTATTATTTCTAAATAGTAGTACCTAGTTATTACAATACTGAGCGGAATGTATGAAAAAAGTTGAACTTTGCTTTGTGTGAAGGGTCAGCCTCATGACGGAATTCACCGCACGAAGGCTCGAATCATGTAGCAATTAATATCACCGTGTTTAAATCGTCGTAACCAATAAATTAATGTTTTGTTTTAATTGTTGCACATTGTTGTTTGCCGACATTTGATATTTTCTTGCAAAGAAAAAAAATCGCTGAAAATCAAACCACGTTGCATTATTCAATCGGGAAAGCGTCATTGTGCCATGTATGTACATTGAACAAGTCAGAACGACATGATTGTGTCTGAGGATGACCTCACGCGTTTCGCTTAATACTCATATTAGCATGAGCATCTTTATTGTGTTCCTGCGTCGTATTGTCTGTCGTAAGCGGAAGAAGGCAACTCTCTACGTGGAGCGCAACGATAATGTCATTAAAGTTATTTAAAAAGCGCATTAAACATAGGTCTAACTTCAAAGGGTAAAGGTGAGTAGTTTTGAGAGTAAAAAAGTAAAAGTTACAAAAACGATTGATCTCTGCTGTCACTCATGTAGTGAGTCGTGATTTTTGTAAATCCCCAAAGAACCATACTGTTACTTGTCAAAGGAATGTGTGAAAAGTTGAGATTGGTTATGAAAAAAAGTTTCTCATTGTTGTGTGGGGCAGCAAGTGGAGACCACCAGAGAAATGTTTTGTGTAGCAAATCCTGACAAATCAATAGGCCAAATTGCACTGCATTGTTTACAGTATTTATGAATAATATGTGGTCGTGCCTTCTTCGACGCACAAGATCAACACTTTTTTTTTCGAGCGCGAGCAAGATTATGATTTCAGATTTGGACAAGTTTCGCTCAGCTTTATTCTGAAAATGTCCTGTGGGATACAATAAAATTTTTGCTCTTTTGAACGTGGTGGCGTGACAAGAACACAATTGCTACATCAGTGTACAAAATCCGATATGAACGTGTGATCACGCACATTTCCTAATGTCGTGGTTCGTTTTGAAGAGCAATTACATCTGAATCAACTTCTAATTACGAGCTAACTCTCATTTCGGTCCATATTTACAGATCAATTGTTCCTCCACTTCACATGTCCTACGGTCCTTCGGAAGAGCGAAAACAAGGAAGAAACAGGTTTTTTTTTATTCGCACAACTCTCTGCATGCATCTCCTTAAGCGAATTTGAAAAATTCTGTTTGATTAGTGCTACATTATTTTTTTGGGGAGAGAGAGAAAAGTTGAAACTCAAAGTATTGTCTCATTTTCACACATTACATGCCTTCTTGCCAGCAACATCAGGTAAAAATAGTTCAGGGGACAGATTATTTGGATGTGGAGTTCATTGTCGTGGTCTCAAAATTACAATCTTCATAAAAATGATCAAATCAAGCTTTCCGACCACCACTCAAATTCACGCGAGATTGGGGATTGGTAGATAGTACATGAATTGAATTAGCGATTTTGAAAATGACAGTCAACATAAAATGGTTCAATCCACATATTAATATCCTGCAACGAGCTCGGCTTCAGAATCATTGCAATTTAAAGTTTTCGTTAAATTGGAGGAAATGGCGAAACCATAAATCCTTTAATTTTCTAAAGAGTCTTTCCATTTAGGCAATAATGAACGTTGAATTGAAGGAAGTAAGTAGTATCTCTGTAAATACTTTCAAGCCCTTCTCTCTTCACTTAAATTTGAAACGGTGATATTTTTTGCTGCCTTCAGTTTTACAGCACTAATTGAATAATAGGAGATTTTTACTGCCTTTTAATCTTCCTAGAAGCCAACAAGTCGTAATTTAAGAGTTGGAAAGAAGAACTCAAGCTCAAAGACAGAAGTTCATGGTGCCATTAAAAAAAGGAAAAATCGAACTTGTAGTCGTATTGCAAAAGAACAACAATCTCTCTTTCCTTCGCCATTATTGCGACATCACATTTTTTGGGGTATTTTCGGACACTTTTAGACTCACTTTCAAAACTCATCTTTTGCCAACCCTCCTACATAATATTGGCCCCGATAATTTGTGGTTACTAATGAACTGAAAGTTTTTGGTAAGTCAGTTTGGATCCCTACATTCCACACACAAGTGGCATTTCACATACATACATCCTTCTTCTTCTTGATTGTATTTCTCAATCAGCGTGAAAACTACACATATTTACGCATATTATTGTTGTTCACTATGCGTCTCTCTGGTCGAGTGTTCGGCAAAAAGTGGAGGATTTAAGAAGGCTTATAAATCCTGACAAGTCACACTGGGGAATTGAAGCTCGCCCGCCACCCTATATCAAAACAAATAGAATGTGTCAGTGCAAAACAGTCACATCATTTTGAACGTTTTCAAGGTTGACTCTTGGCGTCTTCTGAGTAGTTGTTCTTCTCACAGGTGAAATCGTCTAAAGGGGCTGTTCCCTCTCTGTCGGTGTGGTCCTTGTGAAGGGGAGAGGATATTGGAGAATCCTGCTGACATGCCATAATGCGAAAAAACGTCCAAGAGAAAGAGAGATAGACGAGAAGACCCCTTTTCTCAAAGTATTTAGGCATTTTTTCCCCTCGAGCTGCATCCGTGTCATCACACAGCTGATGAAGTAAAAGTATTGTAATAGCATCTAATCGCTTTGGCCTTTGAAGCCCTTCACAAGGACCGTCTTTATTTTTCTCATTTTACAAGACGTAATCCTTATTATTATTACACATTCAAAGATTCAAAGTCGCACTTCTTCTGAATGAATGGGCCCTGAAAATGGTCAATAGGGAAACTAGAGCTTGGCATTTAATTTGAAAGGGGATGAAGTCGTGCCGGAGCACCATCGCACACAGCTCTCTGTGTTTTGGATGCGCATTTCAGATAGATGTGGTCCGCGTGGTCTCTCTTCATTGGGCTTATTGTCCTAAATCACGGCATGGTAAAATCACAAGTGAAATTTAATTACGGACCCTAAATTTGAAGAAGAGTCAGCAGCCGCACACTTTTATGGACACAATAAGACGATGATAAACAATCTTGTTCTTTAAGTGAGCACAACATCATCATCATCGCCATCGTCATCGTCATGATATCCTATCTCCTAAAGCCAAATCAAGCAGCACAAGAAAAAGGTGAAATCGAGCGAGATTTTCCCGAATTTAGAAGAAGCAAAGCAAAAAGGAGTCGAGAGAGAGAAGTGGCCCTTTTAAAAATTGTTCTGAAGAACATCATCATCATTAATCGAAAGCTTTAGAGATTTTGTAGAAAGATATAGACTCACATTCCAATGCAAAAAGCGTAGTTTTTTGTAGGAAAAAAAGTTTGTACTATTTTTTGCATTTTTATGATGATGAAAAAATCGTGAATCTCGAGGAAAATGCAAACAACTTTAACTCCTTCCTCTCTCTCTCTCCATCGTGTTTGCTCTTGCTCTCCACTCACAAAAAAAATTCTCTCGATACATTCGGTTCCCTTGCTCACCTTTTTTTGTATCATATGTTTGTCAATAATCACGTGGTAAAATGTTCAGAGGGCTAAAATGTTTTTCCTCTCTTTCACTCTCTTCTATAAATCAGCGTCGTGAGTTGTGAAGATGGCTTAAATCGTGATTCAATCGGGAACTACAAAGTGAGTTAACATTAGGTCGACCTAGTTGAGTTCAAAAAGTCAAGTCGTACAAACTTGGTTTAAAGTAAATGGATAAGACTAATAATTTTCATGATTTTCAATAATGGTCGGAAAATGGCGATCGAGAATAAAAAAAACTGATCATCATCGATTCGTTTGAGAATATGAGGATGACTCGTATTTACAAAACATGCAGGCTCTCACACTTTTATATATTCTTGTCGATTTTCGACATTAAAAAGCAACGATGTAGGACGAGAGCCAGAGCTCGTAAAACGGTGTAGAAAGTTGAAAGGCAGAATAAGAGTCCTCTCCGCGGAAGACGGAATTAGGTGTTGAAAACATTGAACAGGTGCGTTTTCCTTCCGAAGAGCCAACAATGATCAGCAGATTCTTAATAAATCGCAGTAGTGAGTAGTGACGGCTTCTCCGAGCCTCTTGATCGAAGGACTTTTTTTTTCTTCCTCCCTGTGAGTGTACCACTTAAAAGGATCAAAGCTGAAGGGAGGAGAATGAGAGTAGCGAGAGCGTTAATGTTTCATTTCATTTTGTCCCATATTATTTTTACCATAATTACAATTATTTTTTTCCTCTGCCTTTTTGCCGCTTCTTAAATACATATATGCGTTTGGCGATCCTTTCAGCGAGCAGCCACTCTAATCTTTCCCTACTTACATTTTTGATTCGTGAAGGACAATACAAGTGTAAGTCCTCAGGTTTAATGCAGTTTTCTTCCATCATTGAAATTGAATGGGCCTTCTTCATCCGCCTCACTTGTAATTAATACGCAGAAAGAAGGTAAAGTGTAGCCCTTTATGTCCCTGTAATAGCATCCTTGTAATCAGTTTATGCATGCATGCATGATTCAGCCCAAGTTTTGAGGGTTTTCCTTCTATTGATCCGTGGCATTTTTTGTTTATTGAAAAACACAAAACTGCAATTTCTCTGGCTGTGTGCAGTAGTATTGTCGTTATTCCCCCATTTTCTTGACCAGATTGGATTACCGAGTGCAGCATGATGCACATTTTAAGGATTCTATAAGTATATGCAATGGGGGAAAATGGTCTCGTCTTGTGAGTGAACGCGAGAGTGACCAATTTCGATACTATTGTTGATTGTGATGATTACCACGACTACTCATGTTGTTCTATTGAGAGTGTAATATATTATTGTCCTCTGCGAGTCATAATACAGTGGATCGGGTAAAGAGGGAAAAGAGAGAGAGATTATTATCGAAACTATGGCTACAGCTTACAATCATCATTATTTTCATCAGTGAAAAAAAAGACTTTTATTGTGAGACAAAAATATGCATGAAATGCATTCTTTTGATGATTACAAAGCTGTGATACCATTAGAAAAATGCATTTTCCTCGTTTTTTCCTGCCAGTAGGCCATGCACAATATCAGTTTTCTTCATCACACGATAGATTGGCTTTGAGGAGTTCTATTGCTCCACTCTAGACTCAATCTGTACGAAGACAATGAAAGTTGGTAAGTCTGCGGCTTTCCGTTCAAATTTGAAGGATTCGTATTATTCTCAAAAAAATACATATTATTTTGCAAATGAATGAAATCTCATTGTACACAAAACTAATGCAATTTTTTTCCTTTGAGAGTACAAAAATGCATCTGTTTTACAACTCGCCTCTCTCTCTCTGCCGTTTTATCTGCATCAAATCGCATGAGAACAACGACGAAGCGATATGCTGACTTTGGATTAGGATGCACATATACTAATTGTCTCTGTGTTTAATTTAGACATATTATGATTTGGTTTTTTTCTCTCTATCCGCATCATCATTATTAGATTACCTTCTTCTTGTCATAGTGCAGATGAAGATGGAACAGAAATTGTGAAGGGTAGCCCGTTTCTTTTTCTCTTCTTCTTCGTCTATGCGTCACATTATTATTCTATCATGTGTTCTGTGGTTTTACTTCTGACTCTAGAGAAATGTTTCGAAAAAAACATGCGGTTTTCTCACAAGCCTCTTGTTCTATACAATGTGAGAACAATTTTGAACCTGGTATTATTTCTCCTAGAGTACCACGTAAATGATAATATAATAACAATAAAAATAATAACATATTGGTGCATATTACTGGTTAGAGAAACAGTATAAAGCATAGAATATTATAGCGTTTGAAAAATGAAGGCCTTCTCTAAGACCAGCGCTATTAGAAAAAGCTTTATTGCAAGAGCAGCAGTAGGGGTTGCATTTTTATTACGTTTCCCCAATCCTCCAAGAGAACCGTACTGCTCACACACCGCTTACAGCCCCATTCAGCAGTTTTCTACTTTTACATAAAATCATTTACCAGTGTTCGCTGTTGTAGCCCTCAGTCACTCAGTCTCAGTCTGTATTCCATATTGCATCGCACTCTCATTCGATTTCATTCGAGAGTAATATTTTTGCTTGTTTAGAGCTATCTACAGTGAAACAGAAATTGTACTTGCTTTCCTCCCTCTGTCTGATGGGCAAGGTTTTGAGTAGTTGCTTTTCGTTCTTGTAAAGCATGCATGTTTCTCTCTTCTTCCTTTTTTTAAATACACACGAATGAAACAGTTGCTTCCCTTGGCTTCATTTTTATGCCTTTACTTGGTTCTGCATTTTACTAGAAAAAAAATACAAGAGCACTCCTGAAAATATATGTATCTACCTCTAGAAAAAAATGCTCATGCAGATAGGCAGTGTGTACACATTCTCTCTGGCTTTCTGTACACCTCATCGTCTCATCTATTACAAGGCGTTTTTCCTCTCTTCTCTTAGGAAATACGATGCACCATGCATTGCATCGCATATAAACAGAGGTATTCAAAGGCATAATACCTGTGCAACAAAAGCCAGCCACCCTCAGTTCCACATTTCACTTCAGTCCATTCGAACAAAGCAGCAAAAATTTGAATTTTCTTCCTCAAAATAGAGTTTCCTCCTCAGCCGAACGTATTTCCTTTGACAGCAGTAAATACATGCACACAAGCAGCAGCAGCAGCTAGGAGAGTGCCTGAAACACGACCATATTAGTATCAATAGCAAAGCCGGCTTCTTGATCAGTTGACAAACTACTACTGTATACAACACACTTCTTCAGAGCGGCGACAGCAGTGCTTCATTCTCAGAGAACGTCGCCACGATTTTTCCTCGTGTTACATATTACATATTTACTTCCAAAAAGTCTTGCCTTAACGCGCTATTTTTTTCCCTTGGGTTTGAGTCATCGTCATCTTAAATTTTACCAGTTTTTTCTATTTTCCTATATATTTGCGTAAAAATAGTTGAAGCTGTAAGAAAAGTTCATCATAAAAAAACATTCACTGGAGCCGTACACAGCAGTAGCAGGGAATAGTTATTTTTAAAGGAGCCTGAGAGAAGTAGAGGGAAACGGGTGAAAAAGACGAGCCATTTTTTCTTCATTCGAGATTCAAAGTTATTTTGGAAGCAGGAGAGGAAGAAAGATTCCTACACAAAACAAGCCAGTCATCATCAGTTCCATTTGCTTCCGTCTTTTCATTTCTTCGAAAAAAATATTAAGTATCCGCGCACTGTGAAACGTATAATTGTAAAACTTGAGTTTCCAGCACGTCAATACGAGGGGAAAAGCTTGTACTAACCAGGAAGAGAAATTCTACAAGAAGACATAAAAAGTAATTGAAACGATCATATCGCAGAAAAAAAGGCTACTTTTCTTAGACTTTAGTTGATCTTCATTTTTTGACACAAGTCAAACAAATTTGGGAGAATTAATCGCACAACCATCATCATCCACATTATTTAATCCTGGTAAGAAGAATAACGAAAGAACATAACAATTTTTTATTTTGCAGCATCATCTCAAGAATCCGCAACTTTTTGGGAAAGCCAAGTGAATTCGAAATCAAGGGGGGAAACGAAATCGTGCATATAAAGCCAGAAACTTATATCCCTTTCAGCCAAATCCTCGGCGCAAAGGCAAAGTACACGTTTTTACGGCTCACGGAAAAAAATCACCAGATTGCGAAAAAGTACATATCTTTGTTTGAAGGAGGATCAAGAGGAAAGGAATTAAAAATGGCCACCTATGCTTCCTATCGTCATGTTGAGCTCGACAAGGTCGGATGCGGAAAGAAAAGGTCAGTAACCAAGCGATTAATTTCATTCCGTCTTGTATAGATCAAACGATAGCACAATGCCTGTTTCCTTCAGCTTTGTATGGGCTGCCTTCTTACACTTCTCTTTCTGACTGCGAAAAGAGTTTTTAAGAAAGGAGAGAGGTTGCATAATATCAGGGAGAAATTTTTCATGATTAAAAGCATCTTTCCGTTCCTCTTAGCATTTCCATTGTTAAAGGGCAAACTGAGCTTCCACAAACACACTTACGTATGATATTAATCATGTTTCTCTATACGCTTCCGATCAATTACAACAGCTATAGAAATCTCATGAAATGAGAAATAGCTGAAGAGAAGAGCAAACACATGTATCTACTTCACAATGTACTGTTAAGGTGGCCCTTATCAGAAAACGCTCTCTCAGACATGCATGATTCAAGATACCCTAAATTTTACCAAAATAAAAACTTTCATTTTCCACCTGCAAAGCTATGCTTCTGCCTGTTTTGCATGTAAAACAATAAAAAAAGGATTTGTACGAGTGACCTAAGTGGATTTAAATACAAAAGGGATATTTTTTTGGATCGTCTCAGCATCCCATGTGGAAAGATTAAGAACATCGAACAATACATACATTCGACGAAAGACTTGCTTAAATTCTACTCTGTATAAAAGCTTTGGGCTTTGCTCGGCATGTTGGCAGGCAAAGTCTGTTTTCCGGAGCTAAAAGAGAATAATTTCAAAAAATTTAAACCATGCTCGCATTAGCAGGGATCATTGAATCAGTTGTTTAAGAAGTAAACTGCGCCGAGTGAGACGGAGTAACAATGACAACTAAATCAATGGTGTGTGCCCCATGGTTGCACCAAATGAGATTGAGGTTCTCAAGGAAACCTAATCCGTATTCTTCATTGACACTAGAAGTTATTTGCAGGAATAAAAGTACCTTTATTATTCTCCCATTGTTTAAGACCTGAGCATATTATAACTGACTTTGATGTTGGTTTCTCAATCGCATCCTCTTTCTCAAAACGTGATTTCCTTTTCCTTGAATTCATACAATTCAATTGAAAAGAAAGCAAAAAATAGAGCTGCGTACAATAAATGCGCATGCAGAAATGACATGTATTGAGTTCCATCCTGTCGAAGGTCCATTGAAAAACCACATAATAGAGGCTTAAGAAGTTACTAGTTTTATACAGCGCTGGAACCGCAACGCTCAAGATTTTTTTTACAATTTTCTTGGTCTACCTTATAGTTTTTGCGGTTAGCATATCAATGTCCACACGATCGTTATTTTAATAGTATTGATTTCAATGGAAACTACATTTGCAATTAGTGTGCGTTTTTTTTTGTTCCGTAAATACTGGTCCAGCATAATGTTCACCTACCCAACCCAATCATTCTCGTGGTTGCACAAAAACATGCATTTATGATGATATTTTACAAGCAGGACCAAGGTTAATTTAAATGGCGTCTTCTTAAGAAGGAAGCGGATGTACAAAATAAGTATCTTTACCCCCATACCGATACCAAATGAATAGACAAAAGTCTTGTGTTTAAACCTTTAAATGTCAAGTAGATAAAAATTGGAAAAGGCAAGACCCAATTTTCGTTTTATGTACGTACTTCAACTATAAAAATGTCAAATGCAAATGTGTAGCAAACTGGTTGCAGCAGTGATATAAATAGAGAAACTTACATTAATATACCAAGTGTGCCTCACTGTCATAAGTCAATTTCCATATATTTTTTTACATAATTTTAAATATATTAATGAGCATTATAATTTTAATGAGGAAAAAGTCTGCGTGAACTTGTGTGCTTGGGTTAATAAAAATCCGTGATTTTTGTGCCATGTTGAATGTTTGCTCAAACGAAAAACTTTTCTTTGCTTCTGTGCAGCTCTCTCTCTCTCTCTCTTTGTTTCTTCCTGTCGCTTCGCTTCTCTCTGCATTTTTGTGTTGCCCCAAAAAACGCAATCAGGGGCTGGCTAACCACACCCGCTACTAAAATAAGCGAAAATATAGATTGACTGTGAGTGCAAGCAAACCATATTATTTTCCTTCGTCAATGAGATGGCATACCTGCTGCCGCACACATTTTCCCCATGGTGTTTTGTTTCTGCTGCACTTCATTTTCAAAGGTAACCGCTGGTTGTGTTTCTAACAGGATTTGACACTTTTACTCCCTCAAAAATAAGTACACATTCTGCGAAACAGATACGTTTTCGTTACGTAGGCATTTAACGTCTCGACACGTTCGAACTGACTGGCATGAAATAACATAGCCCCTTCAGCTCAAGTTTTTAGAGGCTGACAGAGTCAGAATAGAGTCCATTCTCGCAGTCAGCGTATTTTTACAAAACTTTTTTTTTCATATAATTAGCGAAGAAACTAATAAGACAGTTGACAGCTTTCAATCCACTGGGACTTTTAACTAGAAGAAAAATGCAGGAGGCAGACATGTTTTTGCTGATTTTGATGCCATTTAAATTTACTGCTCTTATTTTTCTGCCATTTCATTCAAGATGCATTTTTTGGTTTTAGGGGTTTACTTTGGTATCTGATGCTTGCGTGGACGGATTATGCAGTATTTCGTGCTAAAACTTTTACAAATTTGCTAGACAGAATGGCACTTGTCTGCTGCGGTTGTGTTTCTCTGATGCACTTGCTCTGCCTAAAGTGAAGAGATGGCTTTTTTTTGGCCTTGCCATACTTTGATTTGATACTTTCTTAAGATAAGCATGTAGAAATGAGCAGAAAACTGAAAAATCTATGATTACACCAGTGCATCCTCTCTTTCTCTCTCCTGCGGAGCTTGTAGTATTTTCACGTGATGCAAAGTCTCGCTGAACAAATGTTTGCTCATAATTCTTATGAATTCCCTCATCTCCTTCCGCCAAACACCTGTGAAATTGTGTTCAGCAAAAAAAAGAGTCCCACAAATGGAATGAACTGAATGTACTGCTATGTCATTTTTATTTCATATTAAATTGCGAGTGCATACAAAAATGCCAAGTGAAGAATAAAAAATAGAAAAGCGGTGAGATGAGAAGTAGGCTATCCTAAATGCCTCAAATCTGAGAAAAGTACCCGCTCTTTTTTCTCTCAGGAAATGTGTGCGAATCTACTATTACTATCGTCTCCCAACTCGTTTGGAAAAAACAATTTCAAGAACTATTTTTTTCATCCAAAGTGTAATGCATAAAATGTATTTCAAAGATAAACATTTACAATCTGTATGAAAGGCATCATTTCCACCTCGTGCATTCATATGCATCATTGTATCCGAGATGCAATTCAAGCCAGTGACAAGGGAAGAAGAAATGATATTTTGTTATTGGTGTAACGGTCCCGCATACTCACAACTTTTGTCACCTTGGCTTGGGCCGTATCAAAAAAAAATCGTAGTTGCAATTTCGGTTCTTCAGATGAAGACTTGATGATTTCAAATTACCCATTTCCTTTTACACTTTTGTTGATGCAGTTACGTCGAAGCTGAGTCAATCAGCTCAGGAGTTTCTCTCCTTTCTGTTCATCAAAGCAAAAACATGCGTTACTAAACAATGGCTTTTGAATAAGGGACAAGATGATGATACTCGTCATCTTCATCATTATCTATTGACAACATAATACAATTTGTAGATTGTCTTTTTTCGCTCTCTTCTAGCGGTAAAGAGACACGTTTGCGCTTCATTTTCATTGATTATATTTTTTTCATTTCGTGGGAATAACGCTTTTTTTGCCTGTGGTCCGATTTCTTTCTAAATTATTTGACATGTACTTTGCCAACATGTCTTCATCAATTAGTGCACATGACTCCGTGTACAGCAAATTAGACCGTCATGGTTATTGCGAGATGAAACAACAATGTTTTCTCATCATCATCATCATCGTCTTCATCATATTGTGATCATGATTACGCTTCTCATATTCATTCCATAATGTATGTGCATAATTTACTCGAAAAAAAGAAACTGGCGTAAAAGAAGAAAAGACACATCTTTGTACTTTTCCTTCCTGCCGTTTTCCTCTTCATTTGCTATTTTTTGCGCGTTCGTTGTGCCTAGCAAAGGAGTGAGGTAGAAAGGGGTCTTGGGAAAATGTACGAAGTGCTTGGCTCCATTCTCATTTTAAATCTTCGTGAATTAAACAATATCATTCCCTTAAAGCTCGCTTTAGGGGGTGAATTCACCGTCTTGTAATTCAGTTTATTGGCTTAAAAGAAGATAGAAGCAGATGATGTATACCGGTTGGCCATTATCACTACAGAAGTGTGTGTGTCTACGTGTGAGTGTAAGATCTATGTCGCGCATTTTACCCCATTCTCTCCTGAGAAGTGAATGCATCATCGCCAAGATTTCTGAAGCTGGGCAAAAAAAAGCAGTAAAATTATGATTAGGAATGTCGACCATATGGATTTCCCCTTCGTTTTTTTGAAGTTGTCATATTAGCGTCCGCGCACAGAATAACGTTTTTTATTCATTCGCCATTTTTTTACAACGTACCTTCTTCTCCTCTCTTCATCTCCGCAGATCTGCCTCGCCGTTTTCATAATTACTTGCCTCTTTTTCATACGGTAGCTGACACAGTCATTAAGAAAGGAGAGCAGATTTAAAGGAAAGGCAGAGAGCTCCTTCGTCTTACCGCATAAATTTAATGGTCATCATCCACGGCGCGTTCTGCAGCTCCTGCTGCTTGTTTAATGCGGACACTCAAGCTATAATAATAATCTAGTCAAGACGGAGTAATAAGACGACTGAATTTTTCCCCAGCGTTCGTGGACGATAGCTTCAAAGGGCAGTGTGCACTGGCCTTTGAAGCTTTTTACTACTCGAGCAATAATAATCACGGTGATGGCCGTCGTTGTCAACCTATCCAAGAGGTAAAGAGCATGGAGTTCAAAAGATTGTGAAAAAAGTGGAGAAGAAATGCTCCGCTCAACACGTCTAATGAGACACGCGAAATGGCGCACACCTAGTATTAAATTTCATAATTTACAACATGACATTAACATAATTAAGATAATAATACCTAGACAAAGTGTGAGTAGGTACATGCGTATCTGTGTATGTTCGCATGTTGAAAAAACAGTGTACCTTTGGCGTTGGACTAGGCGTTGCTCTTACGTCTTCACATGTGCACCTTCACACAAGAGAAAAGAAAAAAAAGCAGGCGGAAGGAGAAAACTGCCGTGTTTCTAGAAATTGAAACCTGTCGTTTCATTCATGTACGCCATTTTTTATGGACATCATAGTTCAACAATCTATCACTCCAAAAAAAAATTCATTACTTATTAATAATGAAAAATGTATGTAATACACTTGTTATAGGTGTTAAAGAGCCGTATAAATAGGGATGGGAAGGTTTAACAAGGGCGACAGGAGAAAATGTACGTGTGTATGCGCATATTTTTGCATGAATTTCAGCACTTTGTGAAAAGCCATCGCATTACGCGAACTCACCTACATACAAAAAATGTATGTAAGTATGCACATTATATTTTCATTGAGGGATGTTACTCAAGATTGATAAATATTCAGTGATGTCGGTCAAAGGAGAGAAAAGCAATTTTTAGCGCTATATGAGCCTCTCACTCTTGTAACTGCTCCTTATTCATTTGAGTAGTTGATCGTATCTCATGTTTCCCTTCAAATCACGGAATGAACCTTTGATTGTGTTCCTCTTTTTTCTCTCAGTCAGTGGTAGCCTCGACTTCAGTGATAGATGCTCTTATCAATACAACTTTGATTAGAAAACATGACATAAAGAAAGAAAGGACAGGTGTGAACAGCACGTTGCACTATTGTCTGTACAATAGCGAAAAGCTATTTCAAATCAAAAGGGAATATTGGTTCATTCACAAATTTTTTTATGTAGTTTTCGACGGAGCCAAAAAAGTGGGCATATGTAGAATTGAAAAATGATCATACATAAACTATACATTGTACCTGAGAACATAGTTATACTGTACGCGTATAATTTTCCCGTGTCCCCATCCTTTCTTCCTGCAGACAGGTTTACATTAAAGCTTCTTTGTTGCACTTTTGCTTCTAGTTTAAAGCTATATGGAGATTGAAATGCACGACTTCCCATGAAAATTGATACAGATTTCCTCGTCGTCATCATCAGCTCTGAAGCACTCTTTGCCATCTGCAACGACGAGCCGAGAGGAGAATTACTGTGGCAACTGAACAAGAATCGTAGAAGCTTTAATAATAACCATAAAATATTGTGCTTCCTACCTGTGAGTTCTAGTTAAGAAGTATGAAAACGTGTCCTTTCCCAGATTATTTAGGGTTCACTCCTCTCTCTCTCTCTCTCCCCGCTGCACTCTCATCATCGTCACATCATGCATTTCAGTAATTGGTTGGAAATTGGAGTCGACACCATCGTCTTTTTCAAATGTCCTTAGGGAATCTCAGGAAACCGTATCAATTTTTTGTCATGGCTTCCTACATGGAACTAAACAGCAACTGGGGGGAATGAAAAATGCTACATGAACTTGAAAAAAATTCCGCTCCTGGCTACAGAAATAAGATTTTTACGGAATAATTTCATGCCATTTTCTTCATTTTATGTAGCATGTCGCGATCTCATCATTACTGCTTACAGGGCAAAAAAAAACCTGAGGAAACAACTAGTGGAGGGAATTCCTCATCTTTTGTCTTGGCTTATAGCTTTCATTAAACTCAATAATGTTTTCTCCCCTTCTGCTCAAGTGTTCTGAGAGAGAACGAGCGAATTGCTACTTCGTGTCATTATCCACATCATCTTTATTACCACCTTTTTCAACGGCGTCCTCCCCAGGTCCTTACAATCAGTTCAAAATTCATTGATCATTTGCACTTCATTGGGTGCTCTCTAGAAGGCCACTTTTTTGGGAGAAAAAATGATGAAACGTCGCACTAATGATTTTTAAAGTGTAGATGAGAACGTAAAAGAGAAAGTGGTTGCTGCATTTTTCCTTCAAAAAAGTGATAAAGACACTCAAAAAATTTCATTTAGATCATTATTATTCCTTACTGATCATCCAATATTATATATATATTGAAGACTCGTTTGATACTCCTCACATCAGTCTCATAGGGGCAAAGTTAAAGCGTGAGAAATCAATTAAATTTCACAGAAATAGAACAGCAGAAAATTACTGCCATTATGGCCATAAAAACAGTGCGATGTTGAACAGCGGTTGTTACGTTATGTATGTACCTTAAAAATTGACTACGTGCGCTGCTATACAGTCCATCGTGTTCTCCTGTTTTTGTTGGGATTTTTGAAAGAGAGAAGGTGGAATCCCAGGCCTCATCAGCTTCACTGCTAAAATGATCATCTTGAGTGATCCCCTCCTCCTCCCCTCTTTAAAGAGACTCAGAGTGAGCTACTTGAAAGATTCTTGTGTAACGCAGGTAAAAAGGTAATAAACGCGGGGAGTAATGAACACACAAAAAAAATTATCAGAGGGGCTTGGACACACTTTAAAAGCAGAGTGATTGCTTTCGTCATTTTTATTTCGTCCTGTTGCTGCTGCCAAAGAGGATGGGAATGATGATGGTGATTTTGTTCACCACTGATTTATGCTTATGATCTATTAACAGGAACATATTCATAGGCCATTAATCATATTCATATTATCAATTGTGCACATCCACATTTTCATGGCATTGTTACGAGGTGGATGCAAAATTATTGGAAGCATTTTGCGCAAGAAGTCAGACCGGATTTGTTGGATTAAAGAGCGAGCGAGAGCAACTGCAAAAGAGTCGCAATGAAATGCGTATCTAACAATTTAAATGGAAAAATTGGTAAAAGAACCTGTCGTAATAACTGTTTTCTCATGTTATTGATGTACCTGCTCCTCCGCACATTAAAGAAACATTAGCATTTCCATTTTGCAAAATTCCAAATCAGAGGAAATAGTTAATCATGAACGAAACACTGAAAAAAAGTTTTTGAATAAATTGCAATGATGACTGTTTTGTGGATGTGAGCACCTTCGCAAGGGATTTTACTACAGCTGAAGCAGAACTTTCAGAATTTTTCTGGTCGCTGCTGTTCTTCTTGATCGTTTGTCTTAAGACTAAAAGAAATTACTATGCAGTGAAACAAAGTGGTAAAAAAATGAAAGACATCCACACATCGACAAAACGATGTCATTTTTTGGTGGCGGTGTTTTGCTGGTGTTTTATCATGCATGCATTTGCACATCCTGCCTGCTATTTTTTCGTCATGGCTTCAGGCCCTGATTTGATTGAAGCGTTTGAACTAGTTGTGCTTGTGTGTCGAATTTTGAAAAGAAAACGTACGATACATTACAGACTGAGGTTAACTTTTGAGTAAAACGTCTTAATTCGACATATTTATTGCTGATCCCTCCATGAATGACACGGTTTCAACAACTTTTCAAATTTTCAAATTGCCCTTTAAATTTTCTTTGCCGATCTTCCCTTTTCATATATATTCTGGCTCAGTATCCCACCTTCAAAGGGCTATTATTTTTTCTCCTCTCTCTCTCTCTCTGATGTATGCAGCAGCAAAGTAAATCAAGCATTTCTATATCGTGGCGTTGTCGGCAAAAAAGAAGAACGAACTGATGATTTTCTCTTTATGCGAAGAGCGTGCAGTAGATAATGACAAATATTTAAAAACGAAAGCATAAAACGTGCCTGGTTTTGATGTCAAAACGAACAGAGAGCAGAAAAAAGACGCAGAGAAAGAAACTTTGTATTTAAGCATGACAATGAAAATACCGATTAAGAACGTTTTTTTCCCTTGATCAATAATGAGACAATCATTAATGATCATGACTTTATTTTTAGAGTCATTGCAACAGTAGTTGCTATATTTACCACTAACCTCTCCAAAAAAATAATCTCATCTAAAAGAAAAAAAAACGTGAAATGAGAGATGAATCAGATTATAAACGGATTGTTCTTAAGAATATGAATGTGTTGCCATTGTTAAGT
>JAHZMY010001980.1:0-11752 GCA_027743915.1 Seira sanloemensis | reverse complement strand
CCATCAAAACTAACCAGAGTCATAGGAGAAGTCTAGGGTTTTTAAATCAAAATCTCAATAAAATTAGTGGGTTGTGTATTTTAGGTGCACGCGAGTCACATGCATAACTTCACCAAAAGGCATGTGACAAACAATAAACTGACAACTTGATAACTACACCTCCTCCTTGCTCCCGACGACAATTGATTTTTTTCTCATTGAGTCGCACAAAAATCCTTTTTGTTATTCAGGCGGGAGTAATTGAGGTAACATAAAAAACCCTTTTTCTCAAAACTGCCTCGGACGGACTTGTGATTAGAAAAACTGACTACTTCTCAGGTGGTGTCTTATACAACTGACAAGAAAGGTAAAAGTTAAGAGGGAAGCCTTTGATTTTTTTCTGCACTTCTCTAATCCACATTACAGCATAATACAATGATGCTCCTCTTATTTCACCTTATTTCAGCAACGTCGATGTACTGCGAGCATCGTGCATGAGTCTTTAAAAAAAGGGTGCAATGAGACCAGAAATCCTTTCGAGAAGGCATAGATGAGTGGAATCAACCAATTTAAACTTAGTCCATTACCTTCATTACAATAAAGACATACGTGTATGCGGTCTCGTGGAATATTATTATGGAAATATAGAATGGACATGTACAGCACGGCGAAGCTCTCATTTCTTCGAGATTCTCAAACAGGGCAAAACGATACAAGACGGCAACTCGGCTCACAACCAGCAAAGATAGCCATAGGTAACACACAGACATTCTCCTATTGTTACCTCTCTGAATTACACTCCGTGGTGAATGACAGGTAGGTAAGCTATTCAAGCAGGTTGATTCTCACAATATGTATAATCGGCATCAAAAAGTAGTAGGAGGAGGCGATGATTTGAAGATGATCATGATTGCTATACATAAAATCCAAAAATATTATATATATGAAGCTCAAATGAGAAACGCATTAGATCAACTTGCAGAGAGCAGCAAATGCAGAAAGCATGTAAGAAAGGACTTGCTCGGTTTCAATGCGCGCATCCTATCAACTATAAAAAATGTACGGATATGTGTGCATATGTACATGGGCACAATAAGACTTTGCCTGACTTCAGACTCTCTCGTATCATTTACTTGTTTTTATTCCCCTGAAGTCAACTATTATTGTTGTTGTATTATTGCATTGTAGGAGTATCAAAAAGCAGAAGGCCAGAGCAGACTGAGGCACGCTTCTTACAAATAAACGAGAAGTTTTCAAAAACTTGACTTGTTCGGAGACGCAATGGGGAGAAGTCGAGAAGAGGATGCTGTGGTGGTGTGTTTGCTGCAAAAAAAAGCTAGAACAATGAGGCAAAGTGGCCACCGCACATCGCACCATGGAAAAAACAGTCCGGAGGTATCAAGTGTATGCGTGCAGGTGAAAAAGAGGCACCTTCTTGTCTCACTCAGAAGTTACGCTGACGAAGAAGACAAGAGCAGCAATTGTCTTCGAGTCGAGAGCCTTTTTTGCCTTTCAATTCTTGTGGCTTTTATTGTTTGGATGGAGGGGATGGATTTCAAACTTTACCTGAGACTTTTTGATGTTTTTGTTGTTGGGATTTATTTGAAGGGGTTGTATTGAGGTACCCCAAACACAGCTTCTGATGGAGTGTAATGCGGCATTTTCCTGGATCAGTCAGCCACGCTTTTTTTCGTCGATTTTATATTTAAAAAATCTTATGAAAAAATTGCAAATCTTCTCTGTCATAGATGTGAGGAAGCGTTTTTGTGACTTGTTTTTTGTCGAAAAAGATATAGGTAAAAGCTCCCACTCTCTTTAGCTTATTCATTGAGCATAATTTTGTGCTCTAATTTCTCACGACCAAGTTCAAATCTGAATAAGATACAATATTAGTAAAAAAAGAAGCTTCTCACCTTTTAAAAATGAAATTTGACCAAGTAGTAGTAGGGGAAAAATGACACATCATATTACAAATTGACACGTAAAAGAGGGTAGCTCAAAGAATGGGACTGAGCAAAAAAGCTGCATGAAAAACGTGTAATAATGACGTGATTTGTACGTCTCATGAAAAGTTGTAAAGTCGTCTACGAAAAAGGAAAATAAATTTGACTGGGAGGAAAGAATATAATCATGGTATTGTATTCATTTTATCTTCGCAGTAAGGAACTCAGGAAGACAGTAAGGGAGTATCATGGTCAAAGTCAAGGGTGAGAGTTGCTCATCCCGGCTTTCCCACATTCAAGAAAGCATGTTTTAAAAGGATCCAACCTGTTTTTTTCAGTTCCGGTAAAACTCATCCAAACTCAATTGCTGAACAATGTGGAAAGAAGGCTTGCACATAACTTGTGAAATTGCCACTTACCATCCTACCAGCTAACTACACGTTTCATTACCAAGCCATTTATTATAGTGTTTTGGAAAGAACCTGGGGAGCCCATACATACTCAGATGAAGATATGAGATTAAAGAAAGACTATTTTTATGTATATGAGACTGAATTTGAACTGCATGTTAAGTAAATTAATTGACCAAATGACAATTTCGTTAATATTACATGTTTAATTGCACCGTCTTTCTTCGAATTTTACCATTTCTAAGGTTGGCAGCACTGTATAGAATGAGCAATTTTCTTCCACTTTATTAACACAAGTGGAGTAATAAATAGATAAGAAATTGAATTTTTTTTGTAAAAGTCTTTTTAGGACTGTCTAGGGCATTGTCATGAAAATGAGATGGAATCTATTTGAAACTGGTGTAATGAGTATATTTGGTTTTTTACCCGATAGGTACATATGTGAGGTGGGTAGATATAGCTGAGTGCTCGACCGTGTCCAAAAGACATGTAATCACACGAAAAAACTGACTTTGTACTTCCATCCATACTGCATTCTGTATGAGCAAACATCAAATTACGTTTGTGAGTGTACTCTGTTATCATCATACTTTGTCAAGAAGGTAACGTAAAAGTAGTAAGTGTGCCAGCTCAAGTGTGACCAGACCTGTAGTGGGGTCAACTTTTTTCCGTGTAAAATACCTTTTCGCTAGACTGGCCTCGCTAATCAGTAGTAGTGGTACACTAAATCGTGTGATTTAAACTATCCCAAAACCTTTAACTAATAGCTGTGCACCCACAAAAGGGATCGCAACATTTTTAAACTCATTTTTTGAGAAGTTGATGCGTCCGTTCCCAGGCCTTTTCGCAAAAATCCTTTTCCGGTTTCTTCCACTTTTTTGTTTTTAATTAAAGGGCTACTATAAAGAAGGAATGGATAAATAATGATTATACCAGACGTTTCAAGAATACACATTAGCCCAGCTAGATACGCACCTTATGAAAGTGTATGCATGTGTAAATGGTCAACCTTTATTATATAATGATAATATTTGACCGATAAAATCTAGACTTTAGATATAAATAAAACACGTTAAAGATGGCATGTAACAGTCCTCTCGTAATTGTGTAAGACTTGCATGCTCCTTTACGGTTGTTGAACTTGGCCTTTTAATACGCGATGGGAAAATTGCTTTTTTGAATTCTGGTCAGTTGCTTCGCCCATAATCACGGTATTTTGATAGTTGGCCACCAAATTTTCCAGTTTCTTGGCATAACAAGATATTCATGTAAATACGTACGTCACTCCTCTTGAATTCTGTATATTGAGGCAGGTAGGTTAATTAGGTAATTAAAAAGCTGCCATATGAAGCCAATTTAAAAAGACATTTTTGAGGGTATTCCTTAGTTTTTGAATAGGCTCTCACAGTTGCACATTTTTTCTATGGGAATTATTATTAAGCCCGTCTGTCTTAATATAGCTAATTTGAGCCAAGTGAAATGCTGGCATTTCACGACTCCCACAAAAAAGAGTCAAGCATGAAGCTCCTTTTAAAAAACTGCGAATTAACAGGCTGCTCTTTAAATGCTAACGGGAATTTCCCGAGAACGGTTTTGTAGATCAGTCGTTCTCCTAATTTTAAAGGACACACAATGCGAAGAAGTCTGACAAAAACGAGTAAAACAAATGACATTTTGGGACAGTTAGGAGCAATGATTTGCATCCTTTGGTTAGCATTTTTGCATTTACCCAAGTCTGTTCTGAAACGCTACACGGTGAAACTTTTGCGGTGAAATGTACATGCTCTATGAAACGTGAAACAAAGGCTTTTTGACCTACGAAGCTTTTCTTTAAAAAAAACGTCTCAATGATTTGAACTTTATCATTTCCTTTTTTGCTAAAGATTTTTTGCTTCGTTTTATTTATTATGTTTAGCAAGCATTTTAAGCTTTTTTTAGAACTTGTAATTACTCAGCTGCGTATGCATAGGGGTTTTCAATTTCTATATCGTAAATTTTTAAGCCAAACCAATGATTGATTGAGAACTCAATTGGTAGCATATCTAATAGCCAAGCGGGATTGACACTGAAAAAAATCAAAAAGGTATAGGAAAGTGTACAATTGTGCATTAAATTGGGATTCTACAAATTATGAGAATAAAAATAGCAAGTACAGAGCAGAAAAACATAACTCACAAAAAAGTATAGTTAAACAAACATATTGAGCACTTTTCTAAATAAGTAGTGTCACTAAACTCTGTTATACATATGTAGTCGGACGTACGTATGTATGTACATGTGCAGGCAAGTAGAAGAAGGTGGTCCACCAAGACTATCCTTCAACATAATCTTGCTTCTTCTTCATTATGTAATCAAAACATACCTGATGTACCTTTTAACTAAATTTGAACAATCTCGGCATTGTAATGCAACTTCAATGTTCTGATGAGGACAAGCGTACTGTTTTTTGTATCGTTTCGTTGATACACATGCTTTCGTAAAGCATCCAGCTCTTTGGAAAATGTTAACATGAGATATGACCATGAAGATTAGAGTAATGCATTGAGTGTGTTTTCTTTCTGACTTTAATTACACGATGGTTATTGGCATATTATCCTGATTTCCATAGAATAATCATAAGCTTTTCTTCCGCCTATTAAGATAGAGCCTTCAACTCAGAAATTTATAAAGCTCCAAGTTTTTGAAAATCTAAACCACTCTATTAATTTCTTATATGTAAATGTAATACATAAAATGGAATCAAGTTAAATTTTTTGAAGACTTCAACAAAACTAAAAGTCTGTCAAGCCTGACAAGTCCAAACAAAACTGTACTGACGTTGCATTGGTTATTGGCATATTATCCTGATTTCCATAGAATAATCATAAGCTTTTCTTCCGCCTATTAAGATAGAGCCTTCAACTCAGAAATTTATAAAAGCTCCAAGTTTTTGAAAATCTAAACCACTCTATTAAGTTCTTAAATGCAAATGCAATATATATTATATGCAAATGGAATCAAGTAAATTTTTTTGAAAACTTCAACACAAAAGACTTCAACAAAACTAAAAGTCTGTCAAGCCTGACAAGTCCAAACAAAACTGTACTGACGTTGCATACCACAAAGGCCAATAACGTGAGCGATCTCTTTTAGCTATTTAAGAAAGACTCGAGCAATCAGCAATCATTCCTTCGAGCAAGGAAGAACAAATAAAGTCTTTCATCCCATTGGTCGCTCATTTCATTGATGCATCGTCGGGAGGTTGGTTCACTCTTGTATGAAGAGACGGAACACAATAGGTGAAAACGCCTATTATCATCATACCAACGAAGTCTCCTTTTTTACGAGATGCAGTTTCGTAAAGAAGGAAAGAGATGCTGTAGCCCAGCCCGTTTATCACATTTCGGCATAGGTTAAACTACATAATGAATTGCGTAGCACACACACACACACACGAGCGGAGCAACTTGGGCTTCTTCACGACAAAAAATCCAAAGTCAATGTATGCACTTACATATACTTACCGTTCGTATGTATGTGAGCAGATTTTTTAGCTATTCAATAGATTTGTGAAAAAAATTCTTTAGTTGTCCATTGCCCAAAAATGTAGTACGTAGGAGAAGTAGTGGGAATTAAAAACGATTCTGCAATGCACCCTTTCTGAATGGTAGCGGCGATGATTGTTGAGAACTTTTTGAGATGCAATTAAGGAAGTGCGTTTTCTGCAAACGCATAGTGTCAATGCCATGGACAATTCATACGTTTGTTTGTGTAAAGGACGTAAATCTTTTTTTCTTCTACGACTCGTCGAGAACTTTTTTCAAAACTTCCCGAGAACCAAGGGATTTTCACAGACAAATTTCACATGTCTGATTTTCTGTGCATTCAAAAGCATTTTAAAATGCGTCTGCGACGGGTCTTTCCCCCCATTTTTTACTAGACGTGTAGGATACTCTTGTAGGCTGCATCGGCACCGTTAATTCTTATGTAACGCACTAGTCGCTTCCTACAGCTCATTCACAAATTATTTCCTAACTTGTCGCGTATTGAAAAGTTGGCTAGAAGGTATTTAAAATGTCAAATTCAAGCTGAGGCAAATACTTTACATATTTTTACATCCAAATTATTCCAAATATTAAGTTCGTTTATAAGTATATTTGCTTCTGCAGGTAGAGTAAAAAGACGATTCGAGCACTTAAAACCTATATTTGAATATTTAAAGAGAAAGTTAAAAAGGAGGCTGACAACAAGGGTTGAAAATCAAAAGAAGGGCATAACCTAATGACACGATATATAAACTTACCTAAGTGGTTAAGATAATGTGATCTATAAGAAGCTACATATCTATGTACGAAATGAAAAGCGTGCTTTTTTATTAAAGGTAAAATGCCTCGAATTGTAAAAGTAGATTCCTAAATTTTTCTTGGAAATGAGAGAATTTAAAAGAACATCATAATATAAGACACCAAATTGCTGGGGCCGTTCCGGCTCGTCCAAAAATCGACATATACATATATTGATCCATATACATATTGAATCTTATTCTCGAAATTTAAAGATGCATTTGGTTTTTAACTTCCAGAGCTTTCATTTGATGTATGGCGATAATGATACTTAATAATTCCTCGAATTCTGAAAAATTGAAGATCTCGAAAGAGTATGAACTGTCAGTTGATAATATTATGCAACACTGTGTGACTTTTCCACTCGCAATTCATTCATTCGCTTTTCGATGAAAAAATGTATAAATATAGCGAGGGAAAAAATGTGAAACAGATGACGGAAACCACAGGAAAAATGTATAGCTGAGAAATAATTTCAAGACTGTCTCACAATATTACCCACTTGTTTAGTTTCTCGGATTTGCTTCTCACCTGTTTACTTGTTGTCTACATATGCATTTTCATTACGAGCTGAAGGTCCCTGGCACGTGCCACATTCCCACATTTGGAAGCCGTGTAATCTATTGTCGACCAACTGCTTTTTCTGAAGCTTAGTCAGCTCATACCGACATAACTGGGTACTTCTTGTTGTTATGATCATGATTACATTCATGCTTTTCAAACCACTCACTTTCCCATATGTGCAAAATAATAGATTTGAACCATGCAGTTCTGAGAGCGGATTAAAGGAATGAGAAAGTGAGGAAAGGTCAGGTATAAAAACGTATGGGAAATCATGCACCACAAAAACATAATCCCCTATCTCGTATCAGGAAAAAGTCCCATGCTTCAATATAAATATGCCTGCTAATACACTAATCTTGTTTTCATGGACTGAATGAAAGTGTTCTACTTTTTCAACTTTTGCAATTTGTACGAAATCAGGTATTTAATGCTAAAAGTCACATGAGCACAATCAAAAGACTTAAACAAGTAGGCATTCAAAAGATTGGCATTTTTGGTAAAACAGTTTACGTGGAATACAAACAACGGAGAAGCATGTCCTAATCTTTTATTTTCTGTCAATTTTTGAAATATGAAAAGTTGAATATTTCACTTCATCTTTTTAAACTCAAAATCGTCATGAGGTCATGAAAGTCAATTTTCCCTAAAGTTTGCATTTTTTAAGTGTAGTAAATTGGTACTTTCAAAAAGTTCTATACACGTAAATACGTGCATGAGAAGAATATGTTTAAAGACCAATTTTGAAGCGAAAGTAAGAGTACAAACTTGCTTGCCTACACTATTATTGAGGGCGATAAGACAAATTGCAGCGCACAACTTTTATCAATATCTTTATTCTTTAGACCAACTTAATTTTAGCGGAAGACAGTTTACATCAAAAACTGAAATTACAAAGAAAAAAGCTCAACATCTTTTATGCGTTGTAAATCATCTAGTACAGCATAAAACAGAAATCCATTGTTTTCAGAAAAATGTAGAATGATTTAAATTACCAAGTATAAATCCTGTTCAGCCTGTCACTGTAATTATTTCAATTAAAAAAGCAATGGTGCAAAAATGGCGCTGTTCTACATTTTTTCACGCTGTAGTCACGTGGGGCTATAAAGTTGCCTATTGACGTCAAAGTTACTTGCATTGCAGCTTTATCGTATACATATTGGATTCCGTGGCTTTCGCACAAAGCTTATAGATGCTTTGCTAGATTAAAAAAATTGCTAGGCCGACATATTTAATATTAGGGGAAAAAACTACTCAACTTATTCAAATTTTGGAACTGACTGACGTGATCGGACGTATCAAAGTACAAATCTAAAGGAATGCTATGGAAAATTTAGAAAATACTTTGGATAAAATACAAAGCACGCCAATCGTTTAACAATAATAGTGTATTAATAATCTCAATAATGTTTAACTATATCCTCGTGTTGGTCGTTGCAAATGAATTTGTAAAACATATTCTGTGCAACATGTCCAAAAGTAATATTTTAGTTTACAAATCGATGTCATGATTAGTTGTGTCACTTTTACATGTACCAAGGTCTTAAGTATTTGCACAATTGAAATAAAGTTGCTCACTGTCATTCTACATCTTCTATAATTATTTAGTTCGTTTGATACGGCAGAAACTAAATTTAATATTCATTCTTTTGAATAGCACTAATGTGAATAGGTATGAAACTAGTTCGTTCGGATGTTTATAGTTAGTGTGTAAATGATTTGAAATGGATACTGCTTCTTGTCTCACTGGCATTTTATTTTATATGATTTCTTTCTTAAATTCAATAAAAAGTGTGTTTGATATTGAAACCGCTTCTTACCTTCTTGCTTTAGTACATACGTATGAATGTAATGCTATTAATTTATCGTTTGTTTGTCATGTAAATGCGTTATAAATTAGTAGTGATTGGGGTAGATTATCGGTGGATTGAAACTGAGTTTAATTGTCATAAATGTTGCCAATCTCCTTCATTAGAATTAGATTGTACTTTTCTTTCGCTCGTTTGTAAACAAGCCTTGCGCTCTTGCGCATACGGTTTTATCGGTACTTTTAATTATATTTTGCAGATTGCTCTCTTGCGTAGTAGCAGTCATCGATATAAAATTTTGATATAGCAATGCATGTAGATAAATATTTAGTAGACTTTTTGTAGGGATGCATGCAATAAGTCAATATCATCTTGATCAATGTGCAATCACCCTTGTATCACATAATCGCATTCATGTCGCATAGTTATTGTTACGACGAAGGCAGCTGAGAAAGGAGGACAACTAATAAAATCATTTTCATCGTTAGTATTTCTGCGACATGAAAGGAATTATATATAACCTCTTTCTTAATATACAAGCGTCGTTACTCAACAGCAAAATTGATTTAACAATACTCAAGAACCATGTTTTATGACTAGCTAATTTTATATGCATTTACTCAAGTGAGTTGCGTTACGCAATTAAAAATTTGCAGTAGTTTGAAAAATGCCAAACATCTTCAAAATGCGTATGCCTTCATGTAAATACTTTGTTATATGAATAATGAGTTTGAAATAATTATACGCGGACAGTATTTCAATTAAATAGAACGCTTCTTTTTATTAATTGGGGTTGCTCATCGTCAAACTAGCGTGTGAATTTCTAACCCCGGCATGTCAAAATGACTTTCTAAAGAGCAAACTTTCTGCAATTATTTATTTCTTCTTCTTATGGCATGAGGGTCTCTTTTCGTGGCTATTTGGGATTCCTAACTAACGGTGTAGTAAAATAAATTTTGCTTGCAAAGTCCTTCCTCCTTGCTTTTGAGATTACGAGTCATATCCATGTTTTAATATGCAACAAATGAGCGACAGTTTCCGGCCTTGGAGTAAAGTGATAAAATTCTGTATGCTGTACAAAAAGTCGAACACTACCTGCATTCAGAAAAAGGTAGTAGTTTATGTAAAAAAAGACAACCATAGCAATCACATCACAATTAATGATGTGGTTCAAGCATTTCTTCTGCTAATTTGTATTTAAACAAATTGTCGATTCTTTATCAAAGAGCCAAGGGGAGTCTGTCGTGGCATTCTTTATTTACTGATTACCTGCTCATCGTAACTGAAATAAAATGTACCTCGCATTAGTTATGGTATTGCCGGTGCGATTTTTAATACCATTAATTATTTTATGGCTTTAAATCAAAATTAAAATCAAGATTATAGTATCATTTCAATATTATAAAAAGCAAATTGAATGCCATAAAACTATATTTTTGTTAACTCATGCCTTTCAAAATGACTTCTTTTGTCTCTTAAGCTTGGTAGCATGATTTACTACGTCGGTTAGATGCTGCCTTCCTCGATTTGCCCCAGTTGGAAATAACTGCAATAAATGGCTCTCAATGTTGTTTCTCAACAAATTTAGAAAATGCTTAAAAAATAGAGTATAGAAAAATTAGTAAAAAGGTCAATTTAACCCTTGTGTCTAAATCCATAGAATTTTAGTTTTACATAGTTTTGCATAAACATGTATGCTAAGTCGTTGTAAAATATTTTTAAACCTTAATTGATGTCAAAAATGACGCAAAAAATTTATCCCATATTTATTAATATTTAGTTGAATTCCAGAATATCAAAACAATTTTGACCAATGCAGTAAGTCATGTCACACACACTTCTTTACTCATATTATTCAACGTAACGTCGAAAATTCACAGATTGAAGCTGTAATAGACTCAGCTGCTAATACTCCCACGCTTATTGTTTCACAACGATGCTTCCAAGTATACATAATATCGATTAACGAGAATCGATACAAAAGCAATAAAATATGTCAAACAACCATTGTTACTTTTTTGCATTAGTACTTAAATGAACAAAAGTCGATGACAATAACGTCATTTTTAATTCTACGCGAGGGTTCAATTAGCTCGCTAACGACTGGATTAAGTCTTTGAGTTTACCAAGTCTTTGTACACCACTCACATCATCTCGCACTCTACGAGAGTTGAAAGGAAAAGATACTTTGTTGAACATGTCCTTGAAATAGTTTTAATTAATTCAATAATTGAAGATCGCGGTGATATTTATGAGAAAGGTGGTGATCGCATAAAAACTAGTGCATTGCACAGCGATAGACTAAAGTACCTCAAGATCATTTTCCAAACTTCAGCAAACCTTAGATTTTTTTTTGCTACAAACTTTATATTACTTTGCTGGGTTTGTGTTGTAATTGTAACGTGTACGTATTTATTTCTCTCAGTCGCAGATATTTTTAGTCCTTTGTGGGCTTCAGGGAGCGTCCTCTGAGGTTGCAGAAGAGGCAATAATGATAAATCGCGGTCAATATTTACTAGCGCAAAAACAGGTACCCTCACTCTCGTATATTGTTTCAGGAGATAAAACTAATGATGGAGCATTTCATAACAACATGAGCATTCCATGCATTTTCCCACGGTATTGGACATTCAAGCCAAGTATATCTGAGGAGGTGATTTAAAGCACCAAAACGAAATAGAAATTGTTCCCTAATACGATAGGAAAAGTAAAAACTTGTGCATAGTTCT
>JAHZMY010001979.1:0-14488 GCA_027743915.1 Seira sanloemensis | reverse complement strand
TAAAAAGCCACATTAAGCCAGCTGCGGTTTGTGTATGTGCTCCCTTTGTGTTTCACTGTTTTATAAGAACGTTTCACGCTGATTTGTGCCATTAGCACCATAAAATGAAGTCATCAACTTCTTTTTGCATGCGGTGAATATTTGATCGAATCTCCAAAAATGCCTCTGGAATAGCAAAGATTTCTTAGAAGCTTGAACAAAAAGTATGACTCATCCCACAGCAACTTCAATTATTCATTTCTCATCTTAGTTTATTTCATCGCAGCCTATTAAAAATTACCACTGTAAATATTGACTAAAAGCGGACTTGTAGATGGTAAAATCAAGAAAATTCATGGTAATTCACAAAGAAATAAAAATATCTAGTGATTTCCAACGTAGTCATTGTTAGGTACATACATCCTTTTTATTTACACAAATGTCAGCGCGCGTGATTTTTTTCTGATAAACTAAGAGGATAATAGAGGAAACAGAACTGGAGCACAACGACATTCGAGCAAAGTTGAAACGGCTTAAAGTTCGTGGAATTTACGAGTTGCATGAGTAATCTCAAAAAATCGAATTTATCTTTTCTTAGACTCTCTGGATGTTGACTATGTAAAGAAAAATGATTGAGATAACACGCTCCTGTGTGCACTCATACACAGATCTGACTCAACATTCAATGGATGCTCTGTCCTTCCAATAATTCACTGATAATTGGCTGCTCACCAGAAGGAAGCAACGCAACACGAACGAAAGACGAATGCTTCCTCGACAATCTCTGTCATCGTCCAGTGGACCGTTAACCCAAATAGAAAGTATGCAGTCTTCTATTTTTTTAAAACCGATGCAATGTCAATAGACAAAGGCCAAGGCTGAGCCTTCTCTGCTTCGTGTCTTTCAACAGTGTCGAGTTTTCGTGGGGTTCAAGTTCCATTTACTGATCTAGGTTCAGAGGAATCGATAATGGTGACGCAAAACATATTTTTGGTTGAGAGGCAAGGAAATGGACGACTCGAACTCATTGCGGGTACTTAAAGTGTCAAAGATCACGGTATTAGTATCTTCAAAGTTCGACTTTTGTGGTATCTATTCTTTGCATTTTAGTTTTTAAATATGTACATAAATATGCAAATGTCTTTTTCTTCTCATACTCATGTTTTCAAATTGGAATCGTTAATGCCAAGATAGTTTAAATACATTTAGGCTGTCTAACATTCCTTCCCAAACAAATTATTTAAGTTGTCTTAGAATACCCCGCCCATTGAATTCTACTGCTGACAGCTGCATTTAGTATTAAAATATGTACCAACTAGCGGTTTGGTTTTTTTGGAATTTAAAGTTTCTTGCAGTGAATCTTAAAACCAATCGCCTTTTCAAACGAATATATGGCATCCAGCATCTCGAGTTGATTCTTGCCCTTGTTTACGTAACTACCAAATCCTTAAGCTTAAGAATTGAGTATTGAGCAAATTAGATTTCGATTGTTGACTAGTTGACTTCCATACAATAGCATCACCGGAAAAACTCTTTACGCTTCAAATCCAATCTCCTTATAGGTTTTCACTCGATCCCGCGCATCTCTTAATTTGTTGGTGCCGCCAGTGACAAGGAATTTCTCGAGATAACGGATGAGAGACATAAACGTCACCAAAGTGCACTGAAATTTGTCCAAAGCTATCTTGAAGACGTCGAGTGACTCGCTTCAACTAATTTACATGGAGGAAATGCAAACTGCCTATTTTCATTATAGCTGTTGCATACTTTTCTCTCGAGATATATTTTTATGGTGGCTCATTACCACCATACATGTGTACATTACCACATCTTCCGATGGAAGCCTCTGTCATTCTTTAAAAAATGTGGAATGATGATGGAAATGGAAACACATGCCTACAAGCCACGAGCCGAGTGTAAACATGTATTTCCACCGAAGTATATAAAAAAGCCAAGTTCAAAGATGGAAAAGGTAGATAGGCTTTGCAACAGTCAAACTTTTAGAAGTTTTCAGAATTCAGAATCTTTCATTCCCACCATTTCATTGAGTCGTCCTCTTCATAAAAGTTTGCTCAACGGGACGTGTCATACATTATGTACATTTAAGAGAAAACTAATACAAAATACTTATAGCTATCGTGACGATGGTGATATGATATGATAAGATATCGCTTTACCGAATCCAATATTTTGTGTCTGGATCCATTCACAGAAATTTTTTTTTCTTTTGGTCTCAACCTCACCTCATGGCTTTGACTTTGACATTGCATCTCGCCTTTTGAAACTCAATTCTGAGACGATTCTCATCACTTGATCTTCTTTCAAAAGAGGCAGATTGTGTGTCATCGTCATCCTCATCTCATCGCCAAGTGCAATCATGTAATGCGGTTTCCACTCGATTCACAGAAGCTATGGTAGCTCAAAAACACGAGTTTTTTTCTTGAGAGTTGTGCTACTGCATACATAAAACTCCCGAGAGGAGGTTTCCTTTTCCCTCGTCTTTGTCCTTCCATAGGAGGAAAAGCGTCTTTTCATTAGAGAAACATTCATTGCTTCAATTTTTTGATTGTGGTAAATACACAGGTTGAATGTTTTTATACTGATATTTATGGGGAGAGTATCAAGTTTTTTTTTCTGTCCTTTTGATCGGGATTGCAAGGAAAGAGAGAGAAAATCTTTATCCCTTGCTTCACTTTATCCCACGCAATCTTCCCATTCCCTCAATAGGTACAAGAAGGCTTTCAACTTTGTTTTCATTGCTTAGATCAATAATGTTTCACGTGCTCTTTTAAAATCCCTTTTCCATATAAACATTACTAGTTTTTTACAATGTAATTCATTCTTAACACAATCATATCATTTCCTTTTAGCCCTTGCCTCAATCTAAATTGAAAAGAATGTGAGTGCATTCGGCTCCAGACAAAGAGCGTGTGTTTGTATGTGTGTGTGTGTGATTCGAATGAAAACAGTCATTCCACAAAACACATTACATTCTAAAGGTTATAATTAACTGGGAATAATGCTGCTAATAACAGAGTTATATTATAAACAGTTTCACATTCATCGAGAAAACTGCATAGGTAACGTGTTGTAAATGATGAGGCGCATAGTTCATGGAAAGTCGAGAAAAAAATATCTCTTTCACTTCATACGAAACCTCCAGAAAGCCTCACTCACAGTTTTTTTCCCTCCACGTAATTGATACGGAATGAACGTGTTATGCACTACGGCTTTAGATAATTCCATTGCGTGCCTGTTTAGTTTGCATGGTTTCTCCGCGATAAGAAGTTAAAAAAAACGTTTCTGTTCTCTACAAAAATCCCCATGTTTCCTTTCTCGAGATAAAAAAACGAGAGTGAAAAAGAAAATTCAAGTCTTTTTTTTTTTAAAAAAACGTTTCTGTTCTCTACAAAAATCCCCATGTTTCCTTTCTCGAGATAAAAAAACGAGAGTGAAAAAGAAAATTCAAGTCTTTTTTTTTGCTAAAAGCAACGACAATGCCACATCTTGCCTCGTACAAATAAAAAAGCTCTGGAGGAGGAATGAGTTATGCAGAGCATTTTGCCAAACGCTTTTTTTCCTCCTCGCAGCTGCAATGTTAACATGATGACGATGATGATGATGATGGCATTTTATGGCTGGATTTTTTTCTCTCCAATAATAAGATCCCGGAATCCGTCAGAAAATATGTAGTATCTTTTTTTTGCTACAAGGAGAACAATGATTGTAATAGAGTTTGGCAGAGGCATCCCAGATCAAGAAATCATACAGCTTTTTTTTTTGAGAAAAAAAGCAAAAGCTCCAAACTAAATACGTATTGCCTTTAATCCATCGGGGCTCAGCCCACAGCCCGGATATGATGGAGACGTTTTCATAAAGTCCTCTCATCTTTTTTGTAACCATTTTTTTCTTTCGACGAAATACGAAATTTCGCTGTTTTCGAGCGTGAGTCAACAAGATTCACATACACAAAGAGGGCACACAGACACACGATTACGCCAACACTTTTACTCCATTTCCCCTCATTTTTTTTGAAGTTTTTGGACAGAGTTGCTCAAGCGAGGACCACTCTCTTTGTTCCGGGAGACGTCCGTATTTTCTTGAGCTGATCAAAGGCGGTTGTTGGGAAGAATATCATCATGATTTTGTCATTTGAGGAATGAGTTAGGTGGACTCAATTTCCAGGAGTCGGAACAAACGGATCACGATGATGCCCATCCTCTTTTATTTTCTTACAAAGGCTTTTTTTCTCTCTGTGCCTGAGACGAGCAAAATAAGTTTTTTAAAAGCCCGTATTGTCCGTGCCCACACAAAACACACGGCTGTTTATGGTGCAGTGTGTGTGCAACTGTAGGTAAGTAAATACACATGTAGCAATATTTCTAATGATGTTGCCTCCCTTTTTTCGCGAAATGGGTAATGGCCTCCCTGTCCTAAGTACTCCTATGCTTTATTTATGAGGCGAGGGTAAACATTGGACGCAAACACGGCAACGACCTTTGTTTCCCGGTAAGTTGACTGCGGTCTTTTTCCTCCAACTATCTCTATTTCATTTTTAGACAGGGAAAAAAATCCACTTTCGTCCATACACTTTATTTTTGCCACGATCCATTTCCATCTTGTTTTTGGTACCCCGGGAACACTCTTCCTCATTCGGTCGCTGGAAAAGGTTATGGAGAAATGGGCATTTCACGGACTACCTCTATTATTACACTCTTTCCGTCATCATTTCCTTTTCTCATGTGTCGCTACTNATTTCCATCTTGTTTTTGGTACCCCGGGAACACTCTTCCTCATTCGGTCGCTGGAAAAGGTTATGGAGAAATGGGCATTTCACGGACTACCTCTATTATTACACTCTTTCCGTCATCATTTCCTTTTCTCATGTGTCGCTACTGCCTACTAATAGAAACGGAGGGCTGAAGCTAATTTCACTCATGTCAGGACGACTACGACTGTTAAAGTTCCAGGATGGAAAAAAAGTTCATTGAATCGGAAGTCGGAAGTCAAGTAGCAATTTTTATGCAGACTTTGCACCAAAAATATATAACCAGAAAGCTTTCACGCTTGTGCAAATTTACCAGTGCTTACACTGGCAGTTTCATACGAACAAATGGTCTGAGACGGGAGAGTTCGAAGAGATGGAATATGGGGAAAAAAACTTAATTTGAGTACATAGAAAGAATTAACACTCGGCTTCTTATTATGGTTATTACTCCAACCGTACGGGGTTTTGGGTAGGGAATTAAACCAAAAACTTTTTAATTTCGTTCTGGTCACCCATTTATAAAGCTGACGTGTAAAAAGTCAAATGCTTCCCATTCTGTCAAATTGACTTTTGAGACAGCTCTCGCACACATTTCCCAAAGTTTCCTTTCCCTGCAGTTTTTTCCATCTTTTCGCACCACACCAGCCCGCCACGGTCCTAATGGCAGAAACAAAGGATGTGTGATGGCAGCCTGCAGATTTTTTTATTCATTTCATTTTACAACTGCTACTATGACTTTGGAAGATAAGTCAACGCTATTTTAGATGCTCACTTTAGTACCAACTGTGCCTTTTTATTTATCGGATTTCAGCAACTTTACAAACTCTTCTTCATTTCATTTTATTCCCATCTCTTGCCCTTTTGTAATTTCTTTTGGCTGTTCGCAGTCTTTCCTCCTAAATCCTAACAAACGGTCCGTGTTTTGAATAGAATCTGGAGAATACACCAAGATTTGTGTAAGCCGAGAGCAATATACTGCCCTCCTCGTATTTCACAGTTTCTCCGACGACTTTGCCCCTTCGTAAGCCTATTTACACCGTTCATACCTTCTTAAAAGCATAAGTAAATCGTTTGAGTCAGGGAATTAGCCTTTCTGGAAGCTCTTGTTACACAACAGATACACTTTTCCTCCAAATCTTCTTTTCTGCTTGGTTCCGTTGGGAGTTGTACGAGAAAAGAAAACAGTAACGAGCTTCTAAGGAAAAAAAAGCGAACAATAGGCGTGTATACTTAAATGTACATATAAACATGTTTTTTTCTAGGAGAAAAAGTCTTGCTCACTCCTATCAATCTCATTCATCAAGAATGTACACCGTGTTGGTGGTCCCCGGCTTGAAAGCAGAATCTGTTCAGAGAGTAATGATAGAAAATTTTGTTGCGATAAGGGCTGAAAAGAAAGAGAAAAAATGAAAAATTGTCTAGAAAGCCTTCCGCTCACTGTTTATTTGTTTGCGGTAGATTGGATCTCACAATTAAGCGAAATTTGTAAATAATGGCCGAGAGCAAGCTATATATTTGACCCGGCATGAGATCATAAGCGGATTTGGACAATAAGTTTGAAATGCTTTATGGAGTGAGTTGAGACTCCAGATATATATATAGAGAGAGAGACAGAGATTCAAGACTTCTCTCTCTCTCTCCCTTGACTCATCCAATCTCATCTATATGGAATTGTATGCACACACATTTTATTTTTGATTTTTTCTATATTGAATTGATCTAAGGAAGAAACCGTGTAGGCACCCCAAGCCCAGACCACGCGGACTTTCAAAAAACGAGTGGAATGAACGGTAATGCACATACAATATTTACGATTGAATGGCTGACACCATAAACGCTTCAATTGCTTAATTTGATACCACGCTAAATCACGAACTTCTTTTTCCCCTTTAACTCGCCTTCGCATTATTTTTTTCATGTAAAGTCGCAGTGTGAGAAAAGGAGGGGATGATGATAAAAAAGAGTGATTGCATTATTATGATTATGGCCCCATGTCTCCCTCCAACGTTTCCAAAATATTATGGGCACTTTAAAGACTCTATGTATTTATGAATATGAATGCATTACTTAAACACAATATATCATTGTATTTATTGTGGAGAGGAGCGTGTGTCTGCGAAAGTCAGCTAGAGGAAAAGGAGGCATATTTGGTGGTTGGGCCCGGTTTTCAACGGCCAAGACAATGTGATAATGCCTAAAATGGGATAATTTATTGCCGGCGAAATAGTACCGGGTTTGCTCCTCTTCAGTTCCTGCATATACATGCCTTCAGCTGAAGACTGTCATTGTTTATCATTCTCTTGGTTGAGAAGGGCCTACAGCGAAATTTGCATTCAATCCGCACTTCGTTTCAAAACAGAGGAGCTTAATATTTACTTTGTCTTTCTTCCCTCAAGAGAAGTCAAAAGGCTGTATCATGATGGCTGTCGTGAAACACACCTACGCCTAGTCATTGTTTACTCTTCTTGTATTGATTTGGACGAGTGGAAGTATATTTTTTGATCGCATTATGGAAATTAAAATTCAGCAGAGCGATAGGATTACGTAAGAGAGCAACAAAAAAAACAAAATAGAGAGAGAGAGAGAGACTACTTATGATCAACTCTCTGTCTGTGTGACTCGAATCGGTTTGCGATGGTGGCAGTAGAGATGAATAGCATTTTCCCCACCGACTGTTTTTCTCTTTCAATTAATCGTCACACTCTGAGAGCCGCCATGATTGCGCCAGCTTGTGGAGTCCGCATCTCTATCTAGATATTACCTAATTTTTCCACTTCTGTTTAATTCATCAACTGCATCCACGCCTCCCAATCAGGCTCACGAAAGGAGAATTTCAAAAGAGGCTGAAGCGATTGTGACTTTTTTCAGAGAGGGATTTTCCTCTTGTGTTAAACAGCACTTCAATGAAATCGCATGGTTGGGCTGGTACAAAACACTTTTGCGTGTAAAAATATGTACTTGATGCTCTTTTAAACGAAAGCAGTTTAGTTGAGTAAGACACAAGGCGATTTTGAGTCCTACACAGCCGTATCCTCGCGCGTATGGCACTGGTGCCCGGGAAAAAAGATTTTTTTGGGAAAATTTGTGTGTAATAAATTGAAACATTAAAATGAGTTTGGGTCCAAGGGAAAGACGGTGTGCCTCTGGACTACTATTTGATTTCCATAAATCAAGCATAAAATGTGTGTTCATTCCACTTACGCCAGAGGAAGCCATAACTCGAATTTCAGCAGAAAGTCCTGGGACTCTACAAGCGGAAATACAGTGAAGGCAAGGGTATATTACATATACCGGCATTTTTTTCTTACGGGCGACAACTCTCAACTCACAACAGCCTCTGTATATACATATGCACAGGGCTGTGTGTGTGTCGTCGTGAATGGGAGAAATAATGGGTTTTGCAAGTAAACTTGAATGATTCAGTGGCCGTTTGCGTGGCGGCGGTCGTAAAAAAGTGAGACTTTGCCAGAGAGTAGGACAGCATCAGAAGAGAGTAGAGTAAGAAGCAATATAAACCTCGTCTTTTTTCTTCTTCCTTGGTCATGGAGCGTTTTTAGAAAGCCATGCATATTTTATGGTGGACAGCCTCGAATTACTTTGTTTCAACCAGCAGCACGACCACAATACGGTCAGAAAAGTCGTCGAAGAAATGCCATCAAATTTAAAGGTTTAACGGGTTGGACTTGTCACACACACACGAACCCACGATTGAAGGGAAAAAGGACGATGGTGTAACAACGTCAATACACATAGTCATGTCATAATGAGACTGGTCGCCCAAATGAAAAACAAAAAAAAACATTTTTCTTTCTCTTTCTCTCCCATTCCGTGTTGTATGAGCCTGAGCCTCCGTTTCTTGTCATTAGATGTGAATGTGATGTGGTGGCGTTGGTGGGAGAATGTTAATTTTATCTTTGTCAGCGTAAGCCCATGCTGCCATGCCATCCCCTAAAAAACAATAAAAAGGGCATACATACATGCCCATAATGGTCACACGGATGCTAACTCATGCTCTACATTTTTTTTCTCCTCCATAATGCATTCAAAGTGTGACTATTACCTCCTCCCAATGCGTTAGATGAAGTTGTAATGGTGATATAATGACAATCACATTGACTCATAAAATTATGCGGTGGAGTGGAGGGAGAAAACGGGAGCTTTCTTCTCCAACTTTTCCTCCTTTGACATGTGCACTGCTGCAAAAAGAGAGCTCTGTAAATACCTTTAAATACAACTCTTTGTTTTCCACTTGGCATAATGTGTAATCATATTCATAGAGTGAAAAGTCTGAAAAAATCTAGAGATTCTTGTACACTTCTTGCATTGTTCGAAATCGCACACAACCCCTCTTTAATAAAGCTCCAGTTTACATGCATGATGATGGCATTTTATGGCGGTAGCGAAAAAAAATCCTGCATTTAGTCTGAGTACGAAGAGAACACATAATAATATCCAGTGAGTTTAGGGAGAGCTTTAGGATCTGAGCTTAGGCTTTGAAAAAAGGAGTTTGTGTGTGTGTGTGTGTGTAATACACCCCTTGAAGCCTTCACCATTGAATGAACAAAGTCTTGTGAGAATATATATGGCAAAGCGATATGAGAAGCAAGTCATTTAAACACTGATACTCTAGTCAAACAGAGATTCGTTCTTGTAGTCCATAAGGCCATAATAACATACCTACATAAAATGGGAATCCAAAACTCCAAACTCTAAAAAACCTTTTGGACTGCTTCCTTACTACTACGAGTCTCTCTTCTGCCTTAACACACGGGGGAAAAAGTTGGAAACGAGGCGAAAGAGTGAAAAAAAGAAGAGATACTGACATTAGGAAAACAGAGCAGGAGAACCAGTGTTTGAGAAGGACGACTTTGAAGCCTTCACCATTGAATGAACAAAGTCTTGTGATAATATATATGGCAAAGCGATATGAGAAGCAAGTCATTTAAACACTGATACTCTAGTCAAACAGAGATTCGTTCTTGTCGTCCATAAGGCCATAATAACATACATAAAATGGGAATCCAAAACTCCAAACTCTAAAAAACCTTTTGGACTCCTTCCTTACTACTACGAGCCTCTCTTCTGCCGGGGGAAAAAGTTGGAAACAAGGCGAAAGAGTGAAAAAAAGAAGAGATACTGACATTAGGAAAACAGAGCAGGAGAACCAGTGTTTGAGAAGGACGACGATGAGACACACTCACATTCACTCATAGTCAATGGCCATATTATTATGAACGTGTGTATATTGGAGAAAAAAAACTATACAAGTATCTACGAATGTTTGATGTTTTATAAAAAAAGTGTTATTTTTTTCTCGGTAGTGAGAAGCAAGATTTGTCTGTACAAGTATCTTGAATATACTACGCTGCATAAGCAGTAAAGCATTATTTCATAGTGGCAAAGACGAAGATGAGCCTCTAATATTCGACTAGATACTGACATTAGGAAAACAGAGCAGGAGAACCAGTGTTTGAGAAGGACGACGATGAGACACACTCACATTCACTCATAGTCAATGGCCATATTATTATGAACGTGTGTGTATTGGAGAAAAAAAAACTATACAAGTATCTACGAATGTTTGATGTTTTATAAAAAAAAGTGTTATTTTTTTCTCGGTAGTGAGAAGCAAGATTTTTCTGTACAAGTATCTTGAATATACTACGCTGCATAAGCAGTAAAGCATTATTTCATAGTGGCAAAGACGAAGATGAGCCTCTAATATTCGACATTACATTTTTAGATTGCTCTTTCACAGATACATAAACATAAGTACGCATTATACACTCTCTGGATTCACAAACAAGAAAGAGAGAAAAAACTCGAGAGATCTCTTCTTCGCGTTAAAAAACGTCTTATTTCATTCACACGCACACACATATATTTACTAAGGGGCAAAATAAGTGTAGTAAGAAGAGAATACGAATCTCTAGTGTATTTGTCATCCTCATCCTCTCACCGCTTATCCCTTGATTTTGACTTGAGGAGAGTGAAGTGAAGACGACATCAAGAGAATAATACGACGTCGGCGAGAGGCAAAATATATACATACATTTTTCCTGTGTATTTATGAAGGAGAGGTATTGAGTTGAGATTTGAGAAGAAGAAGGGAAAAAAGCGACACTTTGGCATTGCCACTACTACAGCGAGAGGAGTAGAGGAAGGAAAAAAAGGCCTGTGAGAAAAGAAGTAGAAGACGAAGAAGCTCTCTTTCTTGTTTTGTTTTCCCTGGAACACACAGAAATCTCCTTATACCTTTTTGAATTGGAGTTGAGAAACTAGTCTCAAGTTGTTGGTTGGGAGGGAGAGAAGTTGTTGTTTGTGCAAAAAATATTATTGTGATTGCTCACTCACTCAGCTTCCGGTTTTGTTTCTCTCCGATCGTGTGTGTATTTGTGTGTGACGGATATATATGAGATGAGGATTAGATGAAAAGTTTGTAATTGCGAGTAAATCTACTTTTCGTACGACTCATTATCTCCCAAATTGAGTTTGTGGATGTGATGTGCATAGGAAAGGGAAAAGAGTTGAGATTGTGGGCTTTTATGGTGATAGAATAGACGAGTTTATAACTTTTAGCGTTTTTATTACTTTGACTTGAGAGCAGAGACCAAAAATAAAAAGATTTGTGGGTGAGTTGGAAAAGTGGGAAAGACTTGAGGGGACGCTGAAAGTGTCGTCGTCGATCAGAGTTTGAGTCAATCTGTGCAAAATTGTAGACGGGGGATTTGCATTGTTTTCTGGATTGGAAAGGAATCCCTTGACAGAGGTAAGTTAACTGACAAATGCGTTGAAGTTTATATTTGTTTGCCTAAAGTATACTACGATTTAGATTAGATTGGGCTATCATCTTTTAATGATAACTTCAAGAACCGATATTGCAAATGATAATTGCACAAGTTAAAAGATGGTGAAAGTCATGTCATGTCTCAAATGTCAACGTACACATGTACCGGTCATCAGCAAATTACAGACTGTTGTTAAAATTATTAAAACGAAAAGTTTGGAAATGGTTGGAATACTGTAAATAGAAAAACAACTATTCATCAATCTCTTTTTGATTGAATTGGAATCGGTAATTCCGAGTTGGAATGAATCAATAGTATTATTGTTAGTCTGCAAAGTTGTATTTAAAGACAAGCTTAAAGACTTTTGTAATTGGCATCAAGTTGCATAATATGTACATGATGCTGTGTATGTGAATGCACTTTGCAGCGTAATCCAAGTCGTTAAGAAAGACCGACGGAAATAGAGAAGAGCGCAAACGATGACTGAAAAGAAAAAGTTGGCACTTGGCTCAGACAAAAACAGGCTCGTCCCACACAGACCTTCCGAGCTTTTACTCTTGAACTTGTCATAAGGTGTTTAATTGCATACGTTATCTGTTGGAATCTTAATGAGAGCGTATCACTATGCACACTGCGCCTCTCTTATCGCTTCATCTTGCATTCCAACAGAGTGAAATGTGGAATGGTGACATAAATTTCACCACAAATCATCTTAGAATTGATTCATTCATGCAAAATAAACAAACAGATTTACACATGTATAAATAAATAAATGTAGTTTTCACAAGACAATAGACAATGGGCTGTTGTGCACTCTTGTTTAGATTAGCGAAATTGCGAAACTTGCTAACAACAGACATATGTTTTCTGTCAAGAGATTTTTTCTGCTCAGTTTGCAAAGATCAAGGGGAAAATAATTATGAGAAGAAAGTTTGTGCTTCCGTCTGTGGTTCCCAGACAAAGAGAAAGGTAAAATGGCCAACGGTTTTCACTTTTTTTGGCGTGATACGTAATATGAACAGTCACCGCAGTGCACTCCCTTTTCTTGTCACGGAACAAAGAGACACACACGTTTTTAGCAACTTTCGCACTTTTCCTAATAAATTACAAAATTGGCAATGACATGTGTCCGTTGTTCCATTCCTTGCAAACAAAGTCTTTACAGGCGTTACAGGAAACCACTGATTCAGCAGAGAGATGAGAAAAAGTGTCATAGGCCGTGTTTTATTACATTTCTCAAAAAATTGCAACGTTTGCAGAAAAACGTGACAAGTAGGCAGAATGCATGAGGATGGAATAACAATGAAATCATAAAAAACGAAAAGGTGTAAGTTGAGGCAGAGCATTAAATACAAACAAAAGGTGGAATGGAGCAATTAAAATGGCTTCCTAAAAGCAATATGCATTATTGACGGCAGCGTATTCCATTCCCAATTTTACAAAATATTATTAACAGACATACAACATATGGAATGTATCTAGGTACATATGTAACTTCATTTTTATTACATTAAAGGGCCTTTTCTTGGAACGTTCAAAGTTTAAGCAGCTTTTTATTTATTTTCTTTCCGCCGTTTCTCTCTTTAGTTGAGCTAACATCTGGGTCGCCGCTAAATCGAAACAAATTATTATTTTAAAAAAATCATGTGCATTTCATTTGAAGTCAATACGTTGAAATTGAAAATGTAAACATGGGATGGGATACATAATTAAAATAGTTACTAAATTCCTGACCGAATAAATTACTAGATTCATATCAGAAGCAGTTAAAGGCAATTTTTTCAGGGTTATAAAAATTAAGCAATTGGAACTATACACAAAATGCAAATCGTACTACCAAGTTTTGCGTACAAGATTCGCGATGCATTCCTGGAAATCCTGAGCTACGTCTTGTACCTCATGATTGAAAGTGGTTTAGGTTTATTTCTTGTGATCACAATAGTATGGGTGGCAATATCATTTACGGCTGTAATTAAAATGATACGGTAATTCGTAATTAACATAGTTATTACTTACTTCCTAACTGCTGCTGACGCTTAACCGCGCCCAGTTCATTATTAGCTGCAAACTATTTCTAATGAGACGGGTTTGAATATTTAACTAAAAATGTTTGCGGAATATTTTATAAATCCCAGGGTACCACGAATCGGGAGGATGTCGGCGTGCTACGGCTGTATGAAATATGGTGTCATCTACGTGGCACTTTTGTTTATGGTAAGGCAAACTGTGATAATTGAAGCAAGTTTTTTTTTCTTTTGGCCTTTGGACTAGCATTCAAGTTTTCACTGACATTTTACAGGTGACGGGAGCAGCGATTGTTGCCCTGTCGGCGTACTTTCTCCTGGAGCAAGATATTTACCTGGAGGTCGCCCCTGAGGACGAGTATCTGGTCTATGGAAGATGGTTTCTGATTGTCGCTGGATCGGTTATGCTAATAGGCGGGATCACTGGCTGTTTGGGTGGTTTCAAGCAGTCTTCGGCCCTGCTTAGTGCGGTAAGACTTCTTTTATGTATCCATATGGTTATCTTTTGTCAAGCCTCTTTGCATCATTTTTGGAAAGAAATCTGATCTATCCATTTCCAGTTCTTCTCTATCGTCTTGATAATCTCATTGGCGGAACTGGCAGCAGGCGTGTACATCCACTTAAACCGGGATGAGTTTGTGAAGTACTTCAGGTCCCAGATGAAGAACTCGGTGCAGAACTTTTACGGAGTTGATGAGTACCGTACTCGTGGATGGGATCTCATGCAGAAAGGGGTAAAACATTAAATTGTCTATCGGCTACATTTTGATTCAAGTAAGAATAGAATGTGGATTAAGAATGAGTTTGGATGGCTAATTGCAGATGCAATGCTGTGGAGCGACTGGATTTAGGGACTATAGTTCAAACGTCTTGCAACGGCCAGATAGTCAGGGCATCATTGACATGAGACTGAGTGCGAACAGCGGGGG
>JAHZMY010001977.1:0-11168 GCA_027743915.1 Seira sanloemensis | reverse complement strand
ACGTGATCTAAATCCAAACAAGTCTCAAAAATCTCCCATAAAGTGAAAAAGAAGCTTCTTTTAAAAAAATACATATTCTAAAAACTCCTTGACCATTTCTGGAACACCAGCTAGAGTTGTGTAATAACGAAAAAGTGAATTTGAACAAGTCATGTCATACCTTAAAAAGTTTTTGACCATTTAGTATTTGCTAGCAAAGGCTAAAAAACAACTTTTTTTAATTTTCACTACCCAATTTGAAAGAGGCTCTCTCTCTCTCACCCTGTTGTTGGGCGAGGTACAATTTTTAGCCGATGCCGATGTGGACGTCGTGTCGTTTCATTTTTATTCCGAATGGGAATAAAATCACATCCCACTCATTTCCACCGTTTTCATTATGAGAAAGAAAATACTTTTTTTTCTCTCTCCTCGTTCAAATGATTATTACACACACACACGGCCCAAGAAAAAAAAACTTTACTACTTTCAACCATAGTGAAACACGCTGCTGCGAATGACTGGAAGGGTTTCTTCTTCATCAGTCCGTGTTTCAAAAGCACCACGTATAGTTTTCAACAAACGCGAGGCTGGAGAGAGAGAGAGAGAGAGCAGGTCTCTCTGTGGTTTGAGGAAGTTAAAATGGAGAGAGAGAGAGGAAGGAGGAAAAAAGGGTTTAGAGGAGAAAATGAGGCCGAATATAAATGGTTGAATGGTGGAACGACGTGGTGAGTGAATAAGCACGTACATCTCTTTTTTTACATTTCAGGGCGGAGAGGAGAGCGAGAGACTTGAAAAAGTTGAAAGCTCTTTTGCCATGCTGCTGCTGCTGGATGGTGGTTTCTTTTTTTCCTTCGCTGCTTTTTTCGTCTTGGCTGAAACTGTGTGGAGTGGTTGCGTGGAAGGACTATGTTTGATGTATATTTCCCTACGTAACTCTATGTATTTTCCCATATCAATGTGTTTTTTTCCTGATTACTGGAGTGAAAGGGTATGGTAGGTGGAGAGTTTAATGAGTTGAAGGAGGAGATTCTGATGTGAGATTGATGGGTGAATGAGAGGACTGAGAAGATGAGGTTGGGGATGAGATGTGATACGCAGCAGCCGCTGGACTCATGTCCATCTGACTTGGGAGATAAGGAAAAAAATCAATCGATTACTATTAGATCACTCCTGAATGCAGCATTTTTATTTACTTGCAAGGACATATGTATATGTTTATGCATGTATGTATTAGCCCAGTATTTTTAAATTCTATTTAAAAATTCCATTCACCTCATTTTGTCCTCTTTATTTGCATTTTGCATATTGCATTAGTCTTAACTAGTCGAGCCTCAACGTCAATGAATCAAAAGCTCATTAGGCTTTGAGCAATTACTACTTGCGCTTAAGAGTATAAAAGCTCAATGCATTATTCCTTCAGTGACACTCTTCTCGTAAGAGAAGCTCGCGGTAAGAAAAAAAAACAGAGTTTCTGTTTTACGCTCGAACCACTCATTTCACAAAGCAAATAGTTACACACACAAAGCTATTCACTCTCTCATCGAAATTTGAGCTACATACGGTTCACATTCGTCACTCATTTTTTATACCGTGTGTGCTACCACGACGAATTCCTCGTCAGTATGAATGATTGTTTTACCATGATAAATCGGTCTAGTTTTGAAGAACAAAAGGGAAGCCTCTACTCCCATCATCTTTGAGACAATAAGTAACCCTGAAAGATTAATTCTCTCTTTACCTACCCTTACGTTCACCAAGAATTGGAGCCAGAGAGTCACCCTTTTCTAAACTCACTCAATTTTCTCATCATCAATTTCAAAACTTGCATTTTCTCTCTCTCTTCTCTGGTGATCCTTTCATATCCGTATGAGTTTTTTTTGAACTAGAGTCATCATCACACATCAACATCATCGCCATCATCAAATGTTAACTTGATGACTTCAACTGTTCTCAATCGGAGGCGAGGAAAAAAAAGTATTAAAAACACCGTGCATAATGTGCTTAAGAAGCCGCACAAAAACAAGCAGCAGAGCCACTGTATTGACGGACTCCAAAAAGTGTTTTTATATGTAAGTAAGCATGAGACAAAAACTCGAAGCCGAAGACAATGAAACGAATTTCATTTTCCCTTTGAGAAAAAAATACCTCAAAAACGACCGTGCCTCTTCTCAAAATCCGTATCAAAAAAAGTCGAGTCAATAAGTAAATATTAGTTTTCCCCAAAAGGAGCTTTAATTCTCACACAAGGCTACTTACCATGTACTCACTTACTTTAGACTCTTGAGAGGAAACAATCTGTTAACTCCGTCTTCAAAATCCTCATCAAGCCTTTTGTTTGCTTAAAATACGTTTACTTACCATGTACTCACTTACTTTAGACTCTTGAGAGGAAACAATCTGTTAACTCCGTCTTCAAAATCCTCATCAAGCCTTTTGTTTGCTTAAAATACGTAATAAACTTCTGTCTGCACTGTACAAACATTACAGAGGAGAGAAAAATGATCTTTTCGTCAAAACCTCTGAGAGTCGTCGTAGCCACCTCAACACAAAAGAGGATAAAGTGTGTGTATCAAAGCTTCACTGATCTTTGAGAAGATGAAAAGACGCCGCACTCTCCTTCAACAAGTGTAAATAAGCGAAGCGTAGCCAGCACCGCATTTATTACACTTTTATTTAGATTTGTGAATTCTCATTTCTTCCCAGTAAATTGTTTCTACCCATAAAAAGTATCATCATCGGTGAATTAAAGTAGAACCGGGGGAACCAACGATAATTCGGAAAGTTTTTTTTCTTCTCTCTCTATTTATGGTCAATAGCACACAATAAAGTTTACGCAATACCGGCTCCTTAAACAAATGGAAAGTGGCAAGTCATTGCCTAATTGTAGCTTAAATTATGGCGAATGAGAATCAGAAGCAATCCTAAAACAATTTCTCATCGGTGCAAACGATTCTTGATTCTTTTTTCTTGGCAAAAATGGGCCTTGTTAAACACAAAATTCAGAGAAATGGGGTGAATATAAATAAATATAGCTGGCTAAAACCAAATTGCAGATTTAAGAGGATCTCCACCTCCTCACCATCAAATCAGCATTTTTTCTCTCTTAAAAGTTAATCAGCCCGGTCTGCTAAATGGGTCCAGCATGTTCGTCCTGTATTCATCATCTCATTACTCATTACTATTACTCATCCCCCTGCTTAAACTAACTAAGCATCAGTGAAGTACACACATACGACCATTTTCATTTGTATCGAGAAAATCCAAAAAAACCTCATTTACCCTGTTTCACTAAACTGGAAAAAGCCTATAGTGAATTGCCCCCTCTAATGAAAATTTGTGTCTGGAATCTCCAATTACGCTAACCATTTCAGTTCTAGTGAAAACCACAATTTTCTCTTCGAAAAAAGAAGAAATCTTGTCTCTTTTAAGTACAAAATGTTCAGATTTTCTTCCAGGTTTTTTGATTCCTTTTAAAACAGAAATTGACGTGATTACATAAAAAAAGNAATCTTGTCTCTTTTAAGTACAAAATGTTCAGATTTTCTTCCAGGTTTTTTGATTCCTTTTAAAACAGAAATTGACGTGATTACATAAAAAAAGCATGATGATGATGACGAGGCTTGTTGTTTTGTGCAATCCACCTGAAAAAACCATAAGTAATTGGAGTATACAAGAAGAGAGAGAGAGATGCTGATTATCATTATCCTCCTTCCCTACACTTGACAACTGGTGTTTGCTCCAATCGAAAAAAAGGATATGATGATATGTACCTAAGTCACCTACACCACAGCTGGAGGATGGGAACTTCATCTCTCCATCCCGAACTCCAAATGGTCGCTTTTTATATCTCCTCCGAATTATAATGTGGGATTATAATGACGATGTATTTGAAATGTTTTTAAAAGAGATAGCCTCAGTTTCCAATCCCTACAATCATCTCGTATTTTGTTTTCCTCTCTCTCTCTCTCCCACAGGCTCATTACCATCATCATATTGTAATTTGATGTAAAAAGGCTAAAAAATATGGAAAAGGAAATCGGCCGAGGACTACGTGAAGCCCATGAAAAGATGATGAATAGGTTTGTGATACGTAATCATTTCACATCATGAAATAAAGATAGCGTGGCTATTTTTGGCCTTTTTAGAAATCTCCTTCCAGCTAGTTACAAGAGAGAAAAAAAAGAAACATGAAGAAGAAAAAAAAGGTAGTAGTAAATAGTCCTTTATTACATTCATGTAGTGCAGTTGGCCTTTTTACTCGCTGTTTTTTTAGTGATATACATTTTTCATGGTAAGCAGCAACACTAAAATTAGGGGCAATAACAATAACGGGTTTCCTTTTCGTTATATTATGATTATTCATTCTCATTTTTTGAATATGCATGGCCTTCTTTTTTCCTTTTGAAGAAAGCGAAACTCGCGTAATGCATGCACTCTTATCATATTATTATAGGTGCATTTTCAAGAGAGAGAGAGAAAAAAATGGTTCTGAGCCTCTCTTACATCTCTGGATGTTGATTAACAATGCAGCATTTAGTCACACCTTATATGTAATTGAGAGATCGTTTTGAAACTGGGCGGATATGGAATAAGGAGAAGAGAGTGGAGAAAATCGCTTTTGAATGCTAAATCATCATAGGTAGTTTTGAATTATGAAGCGTCATTTCGTTCTCCCAATCTCGGAAAGTGTACTCCTTTTGCTTTTGCAAGCACATATAAAGTTTTTTTTTCTTCTCCCAGATTTCGTGACCGTAATCATAGGCTATAGCGTTGCATTAAGCCTAGTAGCTTGGTATCGTGATCACTGCGATACAAGGAAAGTCTTGATACTACAATAAAATGATGGGTAAAGATATGTAATAAAGTTCAAAAAGACGACGAGACAGTTAACATTTCCAAAATTATGACAGATGACGGGTAATAATCCCATTATAAATGGGCATTTCCTCCATAACACAGATTTTAATGTGAGTGATATTATTACTTTAACTTTTTTGTAGAAAAATAACCTCTGAGCCTGTCTTTTCCAATTTTTTAAAAGCGTATTTTTAGTTGAAAGATTTTTTTTCAAAATTGTTTCCCATGGAGTAGAGTGCAGGACTGTTATATTTCTTTTCTTATCGAGCGAGCTTATCAATCATAACTATAAATGACTGTGTGTGTGCCGTAATGTCAAAAACAAAATGGTATTTTTTCCGGGAATTTATTACCATTTTGTCGCCCTCGGCCTTAATTTGCGTGTGCTACAAATGCTATGCGAGGCATTTCAGGAAGAACAAGTAATCACAAAATGTGATCCATATACATAGTATGATGGGAGTAATAGTTTACCTGAGCGTTTGTAAGTCCCAGCTGCTGAGCAATATCATCTCGGTCAGCCGGCGACAAATATTTTTGGTAGAGGAACCTCTTCTCCAGTTCAAAGATTTGTGTGATTGGTGAAGGCAGTGCGAGACTTTCGTTTCTTCTTTGGCGGTTGTCTAGGATTGAATATTTGTAGGTTGTTTCCACCGCCCCCAGATTCTATAAAAGATTAAAATATTCGAACATCAGTTTTGAACTACATGTAATTTTTGCCAGTACTTTAAATTGCAAAGCAAATTGCATCCACTTCATGTTCCAGCATTTCGCGATTTGTCTAGCCTTTAGCGCATGATAACAGTTATGATAAAGGTTATGGCACTAAATTGCATCGGTGCTACATTTTTTATTATTAAGCTAATCATAATCATAAAACGAATGCATATATTTGTAATAGGGACTTAATTAACTATATTGTATAACAATTGCATATGTATATGATTTCTTTAACAATGTGTATCATGTATCTCTTGCAACTCTCCTTCCGCTTTTTCCCAGACACAGACAAATAAATCAGGCTGAATAATGCCCTGGCTTCTGCACACGATAAAGAAAAGGAGCTATTATATTCAGAAAACTATCGCAAGGCGATCCCTGAGCCTATCATCATTTATTATCATTGTAAGGAAATTGTGGCCGCTATAATCCAATCCAACCTCCGTTTGTCAAAAGGCGACTACACCCGATATGATTTTCATCGACACCATGATAAATCCAGCTGTCCTAATTCCTGACATGTTTCCTTCCTCTCTTTGCGTTGATGTGTCAATTGAAACGGGCATCAATCAAGCGGGCCTTTTCCTTTCCCCGTGGCTTTTTTATTTATTCCATGTCAAACTCTTTTTTTCCCTTTCGCCAAAGTAAAATGGGAAAAAGCCAACTCTTGTGTACTTGTGGAACATGAAATAATGATGACTTCATATAAAGGTGATTGTGATGCAGTAAGTAGACCCTACTTTGCGCTGGATTAAATATTTCCATCGAAATATTATTTCAAAGCGTAGATATTTACACAGAGCTAGGGAAAAATAAAAGCTTTAGTGTTTTTTTAGCCAAAATGGTCACATTCGCAGTAATGAAGCCTATCACACATCCAATTAATTATTGAGGCTGATGATGAGTACGCGCAAAATACATTTTTTCCATACTCCTTTGGGAAAATATGGAAATCTCGCGTAAAGTTTCAAACCGTCCATCAAACTCGTTGATGTTAAATTAACACTATCAAAATCTAAAATTCATGCTTTTTCATACAGTGCATTACTTGGCCTCGGTGAAATGAGCGGTGTCAAGAAAATATTATGAAGCTCCTTCACTTCTCTTCTCCAACGATAATTTTCCATTTCCATATGGGAAAAAGAGAAGTTGACATGACAGTAAATAGCTTGAAATGTCAGAGCGGAGAGAGAGAGACGCACTAAAAGTTGCAGGGAAATTACAGTTGACAAGCAAGTGTATATACAGAGAGAGAGTCATACATAGTTGATTGTGTGAGGAAATGAGCAATTCATAATATCCGTGCATGCATCCCCCAAAAAAGGTAGACATGCATGCAAGTCGGAGCAGTTTCTGTTTTGGACTTTTTTTATATTCCTTCTTCTTCTCCACTTTTTCGAACTAATATATGCATTTTCATACGTTGAAGCATTTTCCCTTTTCGTGTGGGCCGGTGTGCGCGCTACAAGGAAAAAAAGTGCTAAAAAGCATTCTTTCTTTCTTTCCACGTCCATAGCTTCGATGATGGACAAGTAAACGCAACCGTGGCATGACATGAGACGGTTTCCACTACGACAGAGGTGATGGAGTAAAAAGAAAAAAAAAGTATGAGCGATGGGTTGGGTCTGTCATCTAATTATCAATTTTGCTGTTAGTTATTCCCCAGAAAAAAGAGTGTGTGTAATGGAGGATGCTGTCATTAACAAAACCGGGCGACACCTCATACATGAATTAATAACGAAGCAAGGAATGAGAAAGAGCGTGATAGGGGGACGACAGTCAATCAACATATTTTTCCATTTCCAAGCTGGACTAGAAATGCTCAGAAATTCCGAGTGTGCGAATGCTCCTCGGCGTTTCCTCATGTGATGTGCATATAATACACATGTATTGACAATGCTGATAATAAGTAATGGCATACGGGCCGACGTATCTACACAAAACCGTATTTCATGTCACGTAATAGGCCAGAAGCGATTAGAGCGAAATACCTATCCGCGTGGAAAACGCATTATTACGGACACTAAATGGCGTGAGATAATAATATTTTGAGTTAAAGGTACTAAAAGAATTACACCACGGCTCTATATATTAATTAACTGACAATCAAAGACGGGACTGGACTGGTGTGATGATGGCACAGCCGCGTAATTGATTGGCTGACTGAAAGCTTTGAAATGTGGGTAGATGGATATAAAAAGCATGTGTGTCTTTTTTCCCTTCAGACCCTTCATTCAAAATGATCAATGGAAGAAGAATGGGAATGACTGTGGAGGATGATGACGTGAGTCCAAAGAGATGGAGAGGAAGATACCTGTCACATTATATTGCATTAGGCTCAAAATTTGAAAAATTGGCACGAGGTGAGTAGTAAGTACATAGTAGCTTAAAGGACATTTTTAGCTGGAAATAGCCTTCCCATTTTTCCATGTCTACGCCCAACTGTGTTAATTTCACGTTTTTTTGAGAACAGCATAATATATAGTTGATTGATTGAATTTAAACTATCACATTCCACTCAATCATCAAGTTTGTGGTGTTTTTATTTCTCTCAGTCTTCAAGGAATTGAGAGATTGGCTGGTGTGTTTTCTATGCAAATTATTCAGCGATTAAACCTCATTTACCATGATTATCTCAGTGGGTGGCATGTGAGAAGTCTCACGGGAAAACCGAGGGAAGCGGGTTAGAAATGCCAAGGAGAGAGCTTAACCCTCTCTCACTCTTCCTCTTGCCTCAAAGTTTTAAAGACTTGTTTACAATTTCATAGGGCACGAGAGGAGCAGACACTTTTGAAAAATGGAAGAGCAGGCAGTAGAAGTGTCCCATCATCTTAAATGGCTTTTCCCATGTTAATTAGTCGAAATTAAGGACATGCATGAATACTAGTTCCAGTGAATTGAGAAGAGCTGCGTTTATCTGGCGTGTGGATCCAAATACAGGCTTTTATAAATTCTGAAATGGCACATGCCACACAACACGGGCGAAATATTGTCTAGGTATTTGCATATACGTGTGCTATTGAGAAAGAATCAATTTTCATGGACATGTCAACTTTGAGGTAATCAGGCTGGAGCCGCTTTGCTTTAAGGTTATGACTCAAAATTATTGCACTGACTTTTTTTTAAGGAAATTAACTCATACTTTTTTATTGGAATCATTTAATGAATTATAGATGAGGAATATTTGCCTGGAGAAAAATAAAGTTGTTAAGTTTTTTTCCTATCATATTAAGGTACAAATCCTTCACGTTAAATAAGAGGAAATGAAGGCTATTAATGAAATTGAGTTTAAATTTGGACATGAGCTTGCAAAACTTCATGCATGTATATAACATTGCACTCGGTTCATTTCCCTTTTAGAGTAAATGGCTTATTTGCACAAGTACACTAGATACCCTCCCATTCCACTGCCCAGGATTATCAAACGGCCGTATTTTTTATTGCATTATTCAAATCAAGTTATACATTTTTATTTTGATAAAAGCATTTTTCCTTCTCTCTGTGTACAATTATCATCTGCACATTTGGCGAAAAAATAGAAGCTCTCTCTCTCTCTCTTTTCCAGCCCAAGCGCCGATTCTCCGTTGAATTATTGAGCAGAGGGAGGCTCCATCCAATCATCAAAAACCAAGTTGGAAAAAGTATACATTTCTGCCCTAATAACTTGACTTAAGTTGCACATGCTACGGAGAAAAAATGAACAAGTGATTATAAAATTGGCCAGGCAGGAAAAAAATTGGCTACTTTCAATAACAAAGACATTAAAAAAGGTAAAACAAGACTGATAATAGCCATGTTATCAATATTTGAAAAGGGTTTATTAAGAGGGAAAAAATGCTACTTCAGAAAGAGAGGAGACACGATTAACTGGAGAAAAGCAAGGAAATGTACTTATTTTTACATGGAAACTTCAAGGCATGCGCTCAACTCATGATTTAATAGAGAGAAAAAAACAATGCTCAAAAATTTAAACAGCCGAATACTTTGCATATCCAACCCAATCCGTGTTCATTCCAACCTGCATTTATTGTACACCGGTAAATAATTCCTTATTGCACAAATACTACTTTTTTTAAGGAACAAAAACTGCTCCTTGTCATTTTTTCTAAAACAAGCTCCAAGTCTGCATTATTCACTAGGCTGGATTTGAAGCCGATGTTATTTGTCAATCATTTGATTATAGTATTTATTACCATCATCATTAGGCCATGGCAAATATATTGCCTTTTTATCGATGTAATATGCTCTAAAGATATATACATATATGCATGTACATTAGGGATATTAGCCTTTTTATGCAGTCGTATCGATTTTGTGTCAACGGACCATCATCGCTCTCTGTCACAAACTATTGTATTATATCTTGATAATAATGTAAATAAGTTTATGCATATGTGTACCTAAATGCAATGCTGCCAAAGTTTTTTTAAAGATTCTTTACAAATACACATATGCACAATTTCGACATCCATGTGAGCATATAGGTATACTTTTCTCTGGGATAAGCCAACGTTCCAGATTTTCTCTCCCCTTAAATTGCACTGTCTGCCCTAATTGTTTTTATTCAATTTACCCTGTATTGCCTTTCATAATGCGATTATTTCTACCTGGCGTAGATTGTAATGCATCTCTGGCTTTGTATTTTTTCAACGAATCTCCTGGTGGTCTACGGAATAAAGGGAGAGCGCACCCCTTTTAAACTACAATTCCCCCTTTTTAAAAGGCCTTACTCACACGAAGAAGTTCATGTCTGTGGAATGATTTTCCGGTAACTGAAATATATAGCTCGTTTGTTCTCTGCCCCCTGTTTGAAATGCAGTTGAGTTTGATGTGAGAGTTTGAGGTTTTCTGTTTGTAAGAGGAGTTGCGTAATTTTCTTGGAGAAACATTAGGCATTATTACTCTTACAACGAAATAGACGCATTAGCAAAGGACAACTGGTGAATGTCGTTTGTCAAGTGGATTTTCACACCTTTCACACGGTGAAAGAAGACACGGTGCATACACACACACACACATCATAATATGATTCATGTTCCCACTGACAATTCAATTGAAGCCGGGGAAAATGTCATCTAATCACTGAAATGAATAGCAGTCGAGTCAACGGTTTCCCTCGTTCAAGTCGAAAGCGTGGGATGAGCTGGTACCGACGCCTCACTCAACATTTTATTCTTATAGCTCGTTGACTTGACTTACACACAGCAAGATTATTTTGATAACTTAATAAAGATTTGAGCCTTTTCTACCGTGAATCGCAAGACGAGTGGTAAATAATCAGCAATAAAATGCACATACATACGTGAATTCATCAAGTTGAGAGAGACAATGCAAAGTTGGCACATATCATAGATAAAGAGGAAAAGTATACTTTAATTATTTACATGCATTTACATATTATGTGCATTTAGCTTTTTTATGCAGTCTTGCCCACTGAATTAAGTAGCTCATCTCCTGTAACTTGAGCAATAAAAAGATTTTTTTCCTCTATCTGCATTCTTGTCAGTCAGTGTTCCATTCTCACACGTACGCTCGTAGGTGCACATTAATACGTAGCATTGAAATATATATATATAAAAAAGAGTATTTTCATGCCATAAATAAGTCGTTGT
>JAHZMY010001976.1:0-11220 GCA_027743915.1 Seira sanloemensis | reverse complement strand
GAGAACGATGTAAGTTTGCAATGACTAAACTTGTAGGTTTACAACAACTTTACTACTTCATTTTTTCTTTAGGGAGGAACGTAGGGACCTGTTTCATGAGACATGTATTGTACACTTATATATTTAAATGTATGTTCACTTGAATCTTAAAGTACGTAATATAAAACTGAATACATCATTAAAAACTGTTTCTGGAAATAAAAAAGGACTTCTATTGAACCAAACAATTAGTGGGAAATCACCATGTTTCAATTTAGCACATATCCCCCCAAAAACTTAATTTAAGGTGCATTTTGTCTTCATTTTAAAAAAGGGTCACTAGATGTAAAAGTTTTTTTTAAATCCAAACTAAATACCTATTCAAATTTCAAGTGAAAGTCTTTACTTTATTCTCAAAGAAATATAGAGACATCTTCCCAGCATTCTATCCAAAAAACGGCGTAATTTGATATTCTTTATCGGTCTCCGACATAATATAACCGGCGCAAATTTAAATCTCGCGCCAGAAGTGAAATTCAATTGTGTTTTAATGACTATTGCTGACGTCATTATAAATCCATGCGTCATTCATTACACGAAGCTCAATACGCATCTAGTGACCCTTAAACCACTTCCACCATTTTTTGACAACCTTTTCAAAAAATTCAACTCGACAACCTCGAGTTCAATTCTACTTTCCCCATCGCACATACTATATATGTAAGTCATCTCATCTGTGTTTCTCCAAATGTATTGGACTTTCCAACTGTTCGTCTTTTGAAATTTCTGAGACTTCTGAGATTCACTTTGTTCTTGTCGGATCCACTTCACATTGACCTCGCCGTGTGAGACATATAAGTACATGCGGAGCCCATCTCAAAACATCAATGTCATCGTTTTCCTGCGTCGCAGCCATCCCCAAGAAAGAACTATGTGCTTTCTCCATTTGCAATTATACTTACTTAGTGTTTGCTTCAGCTTTCTCTCCTAAAAAATGTACATGATATGTATTGTACTGAATTTTTTATTTCCCTCTTTTATAAATATGCTTGTTTGTACTTAAATTATACTTTTAGTGCTACAAACTGCTTTTTTATCATTAGTCCGCATTTATGTAAGTAGTAATGTAATATTTTTAACTGTCTCGTATTTCCAGCTGAATTTATCTACCATGCTTTCTCTCAACTTTCTCCAAAGTAGTGGATGGGAGAAGAAGAAGAAGAAAAATTAATGCGATTGTGCACTTTACGGCTGTCTAGATGTGAGAGTATTGTGATAAAAAAAAGTACGTGAAGCTGGCCAATAAAAGGTTGTTTTTTTGTGTCTTGCTATTTTTAGACCGAGTCAAAGTGCTTCCATTCTGTCTTGCAGAATATTAATAACGATTTCGTAAAAGCATTTGAGGCTTTCAAGGTTTGCTGCTTTTTAGCCCTCGGAAGCTTGAAAATATATAAGCTCTTATTAAAAATGCTAAATATAATTTTCTGTATTCAATGTCACTTTGTTTCAAAGTGAAAGTCGGAGAAAGTCTCCCATAAATATATGAACATGGCTTGGTTTTTTTTAAAGAATTATTTTTAGCTTTGCAGCTTTAGCTACAAGCTAATTTTTGCAAATCTTTAAGAGACTGTGCAAATTTCAGTCCATTTGGCATGGCTTCGTCCATCATGTCAGCGCTCGGCGCGTTTGCTTAACTAATAAAAAATTGTTATATAGTTTGGCTCTGTACTTTATAGGTACTTGCGCAAAGCTTGCTTTTTTCTCTCTCTCTTTCAGCCTTTTTTGTAACATTTACGAGAAAGTGAACGTGAAAAATAGTGGTTGTAATAAGATGATTGTGACCTTAGACTGTATGTTTCTGTGCATATGTACATAGATTTTTTTGGCACTTGAAGCTTTTCTCGCCACTTTGTACTTGGCATACATTTATATTTCTTCTCTCGCTCTCGCAAAAAGAGACGGGATTGAGCTGTCTCGTTGAATGGCAGCCATTTCAAGGAATTGCATTAGACCACCACTTTACTTTTAGAAGGGTTAATATATATTAGTATTGCACAGTTTTGTAAGATTGAGCGAGTGACTTGATTTGAAAAGAGAGAGGAAAAATTAGATGCACATTTTGCTAAATAGGAGTACAAAGATTTAGAGCATTGCATGTTCAAATAAAGTGTTTGGAGGAAATAGTTGAAAAAAACGAATGAAGAAGTTTGCTAAAAAAATATTGGGAAGGGATTTGGGTGTTGGGTGGAAATTGCTGAGTAGAGGAAATATCGCCTCTGATAAATTTTCATGAGCTGAAATTTTGTAATTTCTAAGGTAATAAGGTTTTCGCTCGGGTTTCCATAGATAATTTACAAATAAGTAAAATAAGAAGTCTTTAACAAAACCTAAATATAAATTTGTTGGGTTTTAGTCTAGATAAATTAATTAATAATTGCCTTTTTGGCAATGACTAACTGCAGCAAAAGGTTTGAATAGAAAGAAACAAGACAAACATCCTAATGATCTGATTGAAATGTGAAAATATCTTCATAATAACATCTGCTGCGACGACGTTCAGCTCATGACAATCTGCTAGAATCGATATTTCTCCATTCTTTTTCTACGAGCACTTTAAGAGCATATTTCTTCCTCGCCATATGCTATCCATACTCATTGAAGTGTACTTGTACATGGCCTAGGCCCAAAAATACGGGTCAGAGTACAAGGTCGCGTCTGACATTCACCATGGGGAAAGGTCACCAGCAAAAAATGTGTTTTGTAAATAGGAAGCAAAACTATAACATGAGCTTGAAAGGCAATTTACATTTTGTCACTGATTCTCACATTATTAATGCACCATAAATTAATAGAAAGGCACACGACTACAACATAAGAAATCGTGTAATTAACATCAACAAAAAAAATTTGGGCGTAGATTAAAAAGGATATAGCACAGGGAAATCAACAAACCAGAACATTTTTTCCGTTCTTGATATTTTTAATAACTTTTGTCTCAATTTCCATAGAATTTTTTGCTGACAAGTCTCTTACTTTCTTTAGAGTGTGTCTTTTTTTTTACTTTAATTAAATACATACAGACTAACATATCTTACGTAACTCATAATTCTTTGCTAAAGTTAAGTAAAACCGTAAACACTGATCATTTATATATATATGTATAACTTTCTACTTAAGTATTAACGTTTTTCATCTCAAAGCATAAGCCGTACTAACGCTGAGTTCAGTTTTTCTCTTGATTAATTATAAATCAACGTCGCAATAATATTCAAGAAAGATACGTGGTTGGAACTAGCAAATTACTCAATATGCCTGAAAGTTAATAAATGACCCTTAAAAATCAAGTTCAATTAAATTGAGCAAAGCGCAGGTTTTTTGTATGCCCTCGAGATCGTGCCGTCATCAAACAATTCTCATTTGTATGGGATAATTTTCATTTGACCAGATTTGCAGCAAACGTGGAATTTGATTGTCCAAAAGATTATGTGTGAGTCCCTACGGTCTAGAAAAGATTGCCTAAATATGTATTTACCGCCGGTCCTATTTTTTAGTCCTTTTTATCTGAATTTCATCTTTATTTACAAGAAAATTAATTGGAATTTTTAAAAAATTCACGAACCACGAAGGTCATAAAATCTTATCTTCAACAAAAGTCTTAGTAAATTAAAGTGACAGCTTAGGTCACTTCTTTCTTTCTTAGTTCTCAAGAGTTAGGACCACAAAGTGAGCCTTACAATTAATACGTGTAATCGTACACGGAGTTCATTTTTTTTCAACAGATTTTCCAACAGTCATGTTCTGGCACTGCAAGTAACTTGCTTGTAATCATCCACCACTCTTTCTCCAAGATCTTGTCTAATTGCGACAAAATATACTTCCTTTTTTCACATCTTATCTATGATATTTAACTAACATAAAATTAAAAATAATATCCGCAAATCTCTCTCTCTCTCTTTCTCAATTCTCTAAGTAGATTCAAAAAGTTTGATTGAATCACACACTCTCAAAAAGCGTTCTTTTTTCTCTCAAAGCTCTGTCTTTTTTCTCTAACGTTTTTCCATTCTTTTGTGCTTTTTTCTCGCTCTCCCTGTGTCTTCTGTGCCACCCTCCAGGTTTTTGGCTCAGCTCAAGCACCACTCGAGATGGGGCCGGAAACGCGGAGGCGGCTCTGGCGCTGATGAGCCAGTGGACACGAGAACAGGTCACATCCGCTCCCACCTCAGGTCACCGTCGGGTCGCGTCCGCTGAAGCAGTCAACAAACATAAAACTTGATCGGGAACAAAAAGAAATCAATTCACACACAAAAACCACACATACTTCTTTTTTTCTTGTAAATATCTAAGTCATATATATTTCACATTCAGAGAACAACAGCTTTCGATACGACGAGCTTCCCGAAACAAGTGTCAAAAATCAGGAGTTACAAAACCAAAAAAAACTTGTCACAAGAACTACAAAACAAATTCTTTCGCAGAATTATATAAATGCAGCTGGTAAATAATATTTAGTTTAGAAGAGAAAGAAAAGTTGTAACAATTAATTTTTTGTTTCGTTTTAGTGGGGAAATGGTTACAATTACAAGCGTGAATTATCCCAAGTTGTAAAACTTTGAACTCATATCAATTATTATCAATTTATGTAAAAGTTTGCAAAAAAAACTTGAATCTTTGATGTTTGCTGATGATGATGTGTTGATGTTGTGTACAAAACAAATAAATGCGTGTTTAATTGTTAATGGCAGCCTCTTGTTTTTCATGGCTTGAAGAATGCTTCAATACTCGATATATGTACTTAATGAGTTTGGTTGGATTTGAATTATAGGACTTTTATTAAGTTTTGTGCAGGTTTTGTACGATTTTGTTTGTTAATTTTATAAGATTTTTTTTTTAAATTCAGGATGCTGAATCTATGGATGTGTCATTTGCAATGCCAATTACTACTTTTTTACGTTTAACCGACATTTATAATATATATCTATCTAAGTTGCATTGTTGAGGGCTTATTTCAAACTGCCCCAATTGAGCAAAATTAAAAGATCTTGTAAGGACAGAGGAAGTGGGGCAGTTGGGGCAGTGTGAGACGAAATCAAGTCAACTTAAAGTCAATTGAAATTCCTTTTTTTCTACGAAGTTTTAAAAAAATCTAGTTATTTTTGTCCTGCAATAGATTTTGTGTATATACAATGTTACAAATTACAATGTTACAAGCAAAGCGTTAATTTACGTATGTATGTGTATATTTTCATTCTGCGTCTGAAAGTAATGGCATCTCGTAATCTGTTAATTAATTACGATGTAATTTGTGTAGCACGTAATTTGCATAGATAGCCCTATTATGTGTCATATTGAGTTTTCTCCATGCAAAAAAAACCATGTCTCACGTCTGTATTTAAATATTTACCCGCTAGCTTCGACTCCGTCTGCACTCTCTGTAACCGACTTTGATTAGATAACAACTTTTAAAACAATGAGAAGGATAGTGAGAACACCTCTTTGTACAATTAGCCTGTAAATATTAGGTAGTACTGTGGACTTGTACGTAAAATTACTATATATGTAAATATATAAACTTTTGTAACAACGGATGACATAGGATTTTTATTTTCACATATTGTCAATCGCCAGTGAACTTTCTTCCTTCGTCAGGTCAGGTCAGATCAGTAAGTAATAACGGAGACGATACTCACACACACAAGTTTGAATACAAAGGGTTCACTAGAATTTAGAATCTTAACTGGGTGTAAATAGACTAGAAACTATAGTGACTAAGAACTTAGAGAAAATAAGCGGAAATGGAATTAGGTACCAATGTGTTAGGTGGTGAAATTGATGTATCGGTTTTTTAAAAAATAATATCCTTGGCACAATTAGCAAATTCTGGTTGATTTATGCTTTATGCTGATGTGTTTCGTTTAGGTAAAAAAATGAATTGTAAGCATTGGTTGGCTAATACCTATGTTGTAAATACTTTCCCGGAAAAGCTCTAGAGGTTTATTAAAATCGGCTTGATTTCTTACAATATACCATTTTTTAAATCCTAAATGCCTTCTCTTCACAAATGTATTTCGTTTTCGGAATCTTCCAAGTCAAAACTGAGCCAAACTGAAGCGGAAGTTGCAGCCGACATCCAATGAAGATGTCATCGTCAACTCAAAATCAAAATCATGTTTGTCAACTTGTGATTCGAATTCCTATTTTGAGACTTTCAGATGCTATATGACATTGAATGAATGAGCATAGCATTTGCGGCTTCGGTTGATTTATTCCCACATTTTATATAAAACCCCGTAACATTTAACTTTTCAGAAATATTTTGATTTTGTCCGTTTAACAAACATCTATTGGATTATTTATTAGTCTTAATTTTCCCGCGCATTAAGAATTTGGTCATTTGGTGTTTATGTAAATGATCTAACCGAATCTTATTTTAGCATTTGTTCAATATTCTATTTCGTTTACAAAAATATTTACTTATGTAAATGAGGCGGATAGACTGTCGGTGAACTGTAGAACTGTAATATGCATCTATACTTTACAAAATATATTTACTAAGTACGAGATGTAGTGTGTAGGTTATATAATTCCTTCTCTGTTAAAGTACCTTCAACTAACTGACTTACGATATAAACCTTATCTACCTTAGCTAAGTATTTGTATGGGACTGTCGGAAGCATCAACATTTTTATGGGATTTAGTAACGGCTTCAGAATGAATACTTCAATGTACGTTTGATGTGCTAATAAAAATATATAGTTTGTATTCACCACGCACACCATTTCAGTCTATTCAATTAAGAGATTATTTTTTTACTAAACATTAAAGAAAACATCATCATTTCAGTGTTTAACGATCGTCTAAATATTCTTTTGTAAGATTGTAGTTTGCAGTTGCAGTTTTCATTAAAAGTGTAATGGAATAAGGGATACTTTTGTTTGGGGCAAAATGAAAACATCAATCGGTTGTGCGATTTTTGTCAGTTTCATCCTTTTCAGTGTCACTTTATTTGCAATGTTTGTTGACGCAGGTAAGATCTTGCAACCAAATTATACTTATGCACATTTTACTTTATTTGTGGTCATTTCGCAAGAGCAATTCTATTTATTTATTTTGAACCCCTTTCGCAAACAAAGATTTTTGTAAATGCTAATGCTGGAAATATGAAGTTTTTGAATGATCGCTTAATTGAGGATAATGTTACATTAATATTAATAGTGAAATATTGTGTCCGCGCAGCTCACTTCGACTCGTTGTCTCTGATGTTCAGATCCGACGAGGAGGGGGACGACCGAAACTTTGCCGATGGCAACTGGAGACGAGAGAAGACAAAACCGCATTGATTCTGGGAGCTAAATCTAAAATATTTACCTAATCAGCTAATAATTCCTTTGAAATCATTCATTAAGACTACAAAATATATATGAGTTATCCATATGTATGTATGCAATGCAAATTCTCATCGTACTCGTCTTAGTTTCAAGGATTGAATTGAATTAAATCAAAGCAAATTTGAGCAATCATGAGTTCCAGTAAGCATTTTAATTTAAATCCCATTTGATTATTGTTTGATACGAAGCCTGCTGTATATTTAGTTTTTTAGAAAATTCGAATACAAGTTGCAATATGTAGTTGTCACTTGCCACCCTAGCTTAAATCTGCACCTGAACTAAAGAAAACAGAGCTCAAATTATTCAAAACCGGCTCTCTACCCTAAAGACAATGTGTGCTTTCGGGCATTTGGAGTCAGATATTCAAACAGAAACTAGGTAAGCTGTTACCACGATGATGATGAACCATTTGCATAGCAAGTGACCCCGTGAACCTATCACCATGGGCATAACGAAGTGACACTTCAAAAATGGGAAGGATATTATAAAGCTCAGGAAACAGAATGGACTATCGAAAGGTTTCGTAGATACATAAATATATTGTTGTCAAACGGTAGTTTTGCATAATTGTAACCATTCTGCGAATAATTATTCAGCAATTAAAAGTTTTTTAAGACAGTCAAAAGATGCTGGCGAAAGAGCTCATACACAAGGACCTTGCTTTGACCTCTTCAGTAATCTAAAAAATACTTCTGTCAAGCAGATCCGTGTCTTTGCAGCAGTTTTTAGTCAAATACTTCACTTGGTCCTTAAAAGAGTAGAGATCGTCTTTAGGCATTTTTCCTAAGTGCAATTTTCCCTGAAAAAAAATCCTACGAATCGAGCTTGATACGCTACTTCCGGTTTCCTCATCATTTTCTGCTCTGTATCCACGTTCTTTCATTAGACCCTTGTTCATTGAATACCTGTAATTTGGGCCGGATGTCTATTGGATTACTCGAAGAATTCCAGGAACCAAGTGGAAAAATCCTATGCGCACTTTGACATTTGGCTCCTGATTGGGGACGCATTCTGCTTGCTTGACTTAAGTATATCATCTTGCGAGCATCGGGACTTGTACCAGAACGATATATTTTCTGTATGACTGTTCAAATCGCAGAATCAAGATGCAGAAATCCTCCAAAGATGGTAAAATTCCACAATTGCAGAAGCATTCATTGCAATGCAACAAAACTAGGTATGTTCTCACAGGGGCTCATTGAGACTTTCTCTATTGAAGGCGCTAATTGACTGACTAATGATTTTTAGGAAAACAAAAAGTAACCGAATCAATCATTTCGGGTGGCTTTAGGAATTTAATGCTAAAAACTCAATGACATACATATACGCAACCCTAAAATTTGCCTTTTTCATATGTGCTTTGGTGAGGGACTTCAATACGCTGATGCCAAAAGCAGCCTAAGAGGATTTTCGGGTTGGACATTGTCAATGAGCTCAACCGTCAACGCAAGCCACCGAAACCTACATTTAATTCAAAGTACCTCATCGTCACCACACAGAGAAAACCATCATTAATCTCGAGGAGGAAAATAACAAGCTACCTGTAAATATCAATAGATTTAGAGAAGAATAGATTTTCCTTCGTCATTATTTTGCGTACCGAAAGTATCAAAAGAGCTTATTTTTGGTTTAAAGGGCTTTTTTGTTTTTGTGACTTTTTTTGTGGAAATTTCCTGTGACGTTTCAGTTTCTGAGCCGATGTTCTAGTTTGCCATCTACATTTTTAGAACATGAAATAACAAGTTTAATAATAATAATAATAATAATATGCAATGTAATGAAGAAAATGAGAGAAGCGCATCGCATTCAATTCGCGGAAGCCGGGAGGGCCGAGCGTGGGCGTGCTTTGTGAACTCAAGGTACATTTGTAGCAGGATGTTCCCAACTGCCATCGGAGAGACCGTTGCAGCAGGTGAAAGCGCAGTGGAATCTAAAAAACGTAGGATGTGGAACAAGTATTATGTTAAATGAGAAGGACAAAGGAGAGATTTAAAAGCTTGTTTTGTTAGCTCTTGCTAATAATATGGTAGTAATAATTAAATTGGGATATTTTGAGTTGAACAAATTGCATTAACCTGTATTCTTTGAGAAAAATTATGTCGACAATATTGGTAACGATTTTACGATTCTGGATTTTCGAAGGAGATAAAAATTATTGTACCTTTGATCTTCTTGTTGTGCAACTATCATATCCATGCCAAAAAACTATCTGTCCTCTATTCCCCAAACCCGTTTGGCTCCATCTATTTTGGCACAAATAACAACCAGTAGCACCGCACGTATCATCATATGTGAATAATTTTCAAGGAATTAATTTCAGCTATTATCGAACAAATTTTTTAGTTATTTATTGCAATATTTTGCATTGGTAACTTTCATTTATCTTTATAAGTTGAATAAAGAATATGAACATATTATGCTCGAATTGACAAGGAAAAGTTTGAATACCTATGTGGATATGAAAGATGCATTTTTTAATTTGCATATTTGATTTTCTGTACGTATTCCAAAATAAGTAACTTTTTTATTTCTCCAAAATGAGAAAATTCGAGAAGCACTAAAAGCCCAATTAGCAAAATGAAAGTTCTATTTATGTGCATTTGACGTCGCTCACTTAAAGTTATTCAGTCGTTTAACTATGACACAAGTAATTTTCAAAAGTTTTTCAAACGTCTGTGCTGAAAATACATTGCTGCACCTTTTACCGGAGCTAATTTGACAAACGGTTGAAACTTGTTGGTGCGACCCAATATGCATGCGGTATGTCGGAGGCGTTGGCGAAGCCCTTGAAGTAGACCGACAAATGCTTCCATGTCTCAATCAATTTGAAAAAAGAAATCTTGAACAGACTGGTTTCTGATGGCTGCGTCCTCCGGGATAAATACATACCTGGAATGAGATGCGAATAGGCTCCGATCGATTCCAGTGACATTTTATGCTGTGTCATTTTTATGGCCGAGTTATCGCTCTCAGAAAAAGATGTTTAGTACGAATATTAAAATTGAAATACACAAGTAAGATGATACGATACTGAATTGAGCCAATTTGGAATCATGTCAGAAGCAAAAAAAAATATGATTTCACATGCATGACTTACTTTTTACTTGAGATCTTGAGACTGATGGCTTACAACAGGTATACCTAATCAACCCTATGAAATCCAAGATTGCATCTGTACAACATCCGTTGAGGCCAAAACCCAACTTATCATTTTGAGGAACCAATGCCAATCAATCAATCAAAAATGGAAATCAGATTCGAGATGACGTGTGCTGAAACCAAAACGTACAGACTCATAAGGATGTGCTCATCTTTTCCAATTCGCATAAAAAATCCAATTCTAATACGAATTTGATTCATAAAATTAAATGCATATCGATGGCGTAATACGACAAGAGAACTTAATAATAATTTATAGGCAACAATGGATAAGAACTTAAATAATATTGTTTTATATCATGATAGAATTCGCCAATAAATCAAGAAATTTGGAAATTTTTCGAATATCATGAGATTCCAGAGAGAAATTTCTAGAATCTGTTTTGAATTAGAATTTGTCCAGAAATTTTGGATACATAAAGGAGAACCTTAAACGATTCCGGATAGTTTCTAAAAATTCCCCAAAGCAAAACACCTTTAAGACTTTTAATGTCATTTAATATCATGAAACATACATACGAGAGCAGGAAAACTCCCGAATGAAAAATTCCCACAAACAAAAACTCCGGATACCTGACTATAACAAATACCTTAATTTTCTTTTTTTTGACGGGGCTGTTGAAGGGATTATTTTGCATGGTAACGATATGTGCAAAAATTGATTCACCTTTCAGCCCCTATATGTACTCCGTAGAAT